>CM049811.1:5730429-5902109 GCA_027422405.1 Ptychobarbus kaznakovi
TTTGGGTCTTGATGTCAGTACATTGGTGGACAGACGGTTTATATTGTGTCTGGATCAAACGACACTCTTTTCCAGGTAAATCAGAGCAATGGCATCTTGTATGTGGATAAGCACATTGACAGAGAAGAGGTGTGCGATGGAAATAGCGCCTGCTTGATTAATTTGAAAATAGTTGTCGAAAAACCTCTCGAGGTCCATTATGTGGAGATTGAAATCACAGATGTGAATGATCATTTGCCTTCTTTCCACAATAAAGACTTCTATATAAATGTTGCGGAAAACACTGTAACTGTAACATTATTTGAACTTCAAACTGCTCGAGATCTGGATGTGGGAGCTAATTCAGTTTGACATTACCAGCTATTCGACATTTTGATTTGGAAATGAATGATAGTGTATATGGAGATAACATCCTTTTCTAAGTATTATGGAAACCATTAGATAGAGAAACTATTGAAATACACAGGTTACTACTAACTGCAGTAGATGGCGGAAATCCACCAAAATCGGGCACTCTTAATATCACTGTCTTTGTCCTGGATGTAAACGATAACCACCTCATACTGTATGCAGTAGTGATACTTAAACAATAACATCGTGGGAAAGTTCAGTTATTTACACTATAGTGACAATTATAAATAAAAAGAAGTAGAAAGAATATGAATGGAATAGTAGTGTCACGATTATTTGCGTCAGGAGGTTGCACGGAGGAGCCAAGGAACACGTAACGAGGAGACGAGGAACTTCTTTCAAACTTTTAATAACAGAACACGGAGATGACAGAGACAGGTACCACACACTCACGTAGAAAGACTAACACTAACTTAACTCACAATAATCCACACGAACCATGGGGCAGAACAGACTATATGAAGGGGAACAATAACTGGAAAACCCTGGGCGAAATCAAGACACAAATGGAGCCTAATTAAATAATGATGACAGCGAAAAAACCAAATATGGACAGGGAAAACACAAGGCAGAGGAGACAGACTGTGACATTACCCCCCCCTTCCCCCTAGGCGCGTCCCGCGCCGTTATGACATCGAAAGGGGAGGGGGGGGGGGCGCTCTGGAGGCCTCAAGGACCTGGAGACCGGACAGGTGGCCTCCAGGCGGTGCCCGTTCGGAACCCATCGCGGATCCGGGGACTCAGGCGGCCACGGCGGATCCGGGGGGGGGGACTCGGGCCGGCCACGGCGGATCGGGGGACTCGGGCGGCCACGACGGATCGGGGACTCGGGCGGCCCGGCGGATCGGGAGCCTGGGCGGCCACGGCGGATCGGGGACTAGGCGCCCCCGTATATGGCCCACCCCAAAATCTTTTTAGGCAGCTCGCCGGCCGTGGAATACCCAGTAAGGGCCAGCGGAGATGAAGGTGAGCTGGACGAGACCAACTCTCGGGGGTGCTCGGAAAACGCTGACTCTCGGGGACGCTCGGGAAGCGCTAAACTGGACGGAGTCAGTGGAGGCAAAGGTGAGCTGAACAGGATCAGCAGAGCCATCGGTGAACTGGACGGAACCAGCGGAGGCATCGGCGAGCTGGACGGGACCAGCGGAGATGAAGGTGAACTGGGCGGGGCCAGCGGAGACGAAGGCAAGCTGGACGAGACCAACTCTCGGGGGTGCTCGGAAAGCGCTGATTCTCTGGGGCGCTCGGGAAGCGCTGAATCTCGGTGGCGCTCGGGCAGCTCTGACTCTCTTGGGCACTCAGGTGGCTCTGACTCTCTTGGGCACTCGGTAGAACTGGACGGAACCAACGGAGGCGAGGATGCGCTGGGCAGGACCAGCGGAGGAAGTTGCGAGCACTTGCAAGGAGACGGCACCGGAGGGCGCTGGCGAGGAGCAGGCACCAGAGAGCGCTGGCGAGGAGCAGGCACTGGAGGGCGCTGGCGAGGAGCAGGCACTGGAGGGTGCTGGCGAGGAACAGGCACTGGAGGGCGCTGGCGAGGAGCAGGCACTGGAGGGCACTCGGGAAGCGCTGAGCTGGACGGTGCCAGCGGAGAGGAAGGTGAGCTGGACGGGACCAGCGAAGGCATCGGAGAGCTGGATGGAACCAGCGGAGGCAAAGGCGAACTGGACGGAACCAGCGGAGGCAAAGGCGAACTGGACGGAACCAGCGGAGGCAAAGGCGAGCTGGATGGGACCAGCGGAGGCAAAGGCGAGCTGGACGGGACCAGCGGAGGCAAAGGTGAGCTGGACGGAACCAGCGGAGGCATCGATGAGCTGGTGGAACCAGCCAAGGCATCGGTGAGCTGGATGGGATCAGCAGAGGTATCGATGAGCTGGCGGATCAGCGGAGGCATCGATGAGCTGGACGGGATCAGCGGAGGCATCGATGAGCTGGACGGGATCAGCGGAGGCATCGATGAGCTGGATGGGATCAGCGGAGGCATCGATGAGCTGGATGGGATCAGCGGAGGCATCGCCATCATTGCGAGCTGCGGCACTCTCTCGCCGCGGCGGGAGCAGGTGATGATTCCCGGCCATCCCTCGCGGGGGAACCAAAATCAGCCGCCGCCTCATCTTGGGTGGATTATTCTGTCACGTTTGCGTCAGGAGGTTGCACGGAGGAGCCAGGAACACGGAACGAGGAGACGAGGAACTTCTTTCAAACTTTTAATAACAGAACACGGAGATGACAGAGACAGGTACACACACTCACTGACGTAGAAACATTAACATTAACTAACAATAATCCACACGAAACATGGGGCAGAACAGACTATATGAAGGGGAACATAACTGGAAACACCTGGGACGAAATCAAGACACAAATGGAGACTAATTAAATAATGATGACAGGAAAAACCAAATATGGGCAGGGAAACACAAGGCAGAGGGAGACAGACTGTGACAAGTAGGAAGAATAGTAGGAATAAGTAGAATATACATTCGGTACAAACATGAAGCCAAAAATAATGCATTCAAACAAATATAACCTTAAAGTGCTACTTCATCTGTATCCGATTTCGAATGAGCAGAAATCTGTAAGAAATGCATCGATTCGTTGGTAAAACTACTGAACTTGCACTGCAAAATTGCAGAACTTGCACAGCAATTGTCAAGTTTGTCATGTGTCATTTATTTTTTGTACATTATGAACAGAACTGTGATATTTCAAACATACTGAAATACTTTAGACGCAGAGCGGTGTTTCTGATATCAGTGAGCTTGGAGTCAAATAATAGGCTATCTTAAATTATCCTTTGACTATGTTCTGTCCCGCCATCTAGTGGCGAAATTAATTTTTGGCCCAATGCCAAACTTTCTTGCTGACCCCTGCGCTAGAACAATACTCGGCAGAGAGGAAGTCCAAGGCTTATGTAGGGTGTGTGATGGAATCAGCTGTGTAATCAGTGCGATCAGCTTTGTGTGTCATCAGTGCAGTGGATGTCAACAACCAAGACGGAAGTGCGTTCGGACGCAGCAGTAGCACGTTTACATGTAGCACGTCAATTCTGCATGTTATGAAAGACCTGCAGACACGAAATAAACCCGCGGCAAACTGCGGACTTGGCAACATAGCAGCGTGCCAACTTGATGCTTCCTCTGAAGACTGCTTAGATGTGTTTGACTTGAAGCAGCACTGCTAGACCGATCGGTGTGTGTCATCAAAGTACTGCGAGAGATATAAGAGAGCAGACATCTCCTAATGCTTTCTCTCGCTGTACTTGGATGTCATACGATCGTCATACATTACTCTCGCGTGTCACGTGACCGTTTTTCATATAGCGATATTATCACAAATGCAATTAATCGTTCAGCCCTAATTCGAATAATGTGCTCCGAGCATGCGCATTCCAACTAGCCGGGGTTTTTACAGACATCTTCAACCTTTCCCTCTCTCTGTCTGTGGTTCCCTCATGCTTCAAAAAATCCACCATTGTGCCCATACCAAAGAAAAATAAAATCACATGCTTGAATGACTGGAGGCCCGTTGCTCTGACCCCCATCTTCAGCAAGTGTTTTGAGAAACTCATCAGAGAACACATCTGCTCTGTGCTGCCTGCTTCACTGGACCCACTACAATTTGCATACCGCAGCAACCGTTCCACAGACGATGCTATTGCCTTCACCCTGCACACTGCTCTCTCCAACCTGGAAAATAAGAACACCTATATGAGAATGCTGTTTGTGGATTATAGTTCAGCATTTAACACCATAGTGCCTGCTACACTGGTTGCGAAGCTCCAGACTCTGGGACTAAACAGATCTCTGTGCAGCTGGATCCTGGACTTCCTGACAGACAGAAGTCAGGTGGTCGGAATGGGCAACAACACCTCATCTCCTCTGACCCTCAACACTGGTGCTCCACAGGGCTGCGTCCTCAGCCCACTCCTATACTCCTGTACACACACACAGCAACACACAGCTCCAACATCATCGTCAAATTTGCAGATGACACAACGGTGATAGGCCTGATCACCGACAACGATGAGACGGCCTACAGAGAGGAGGTGAGTACCCTGACTAAATGGTGCCAGGAGAACCACCTCTCACTCAACATCGACAAGACCAAGGAGCTGGTGGTGGATTACAGGAGACAGAGCAGAGAACACCCACCCATCACCATCGACAAGACACCTGTGGAGCGGGTAAACAGCTTTAAGTTCCTCGGCGTTCACATCACTGAGGATCTCACATGGTCTGCTCACACAGATGCAGTGCTGAAGAAGGCATATCAGCGTCTCTTCTTCCTGAGACGGCTGAGGAAGTTTGGAACGAGCCCCAGAATCCTCAGATCCTTCTACACCTGCACTGTGGAGATCATCCTGACCGGCTGCATCACCGCCTGGTTTGGAAACAGCACCGCTGGCAACCGCAAAGCTCAGCAAAGGGTCGTGCGAACTGCCTGCCAAATTGTTGGAGGTGAGCTTCCCTCCCTCCAGGACATCTACACCAGGCGGTGTATAAGGAAAGCCAGGAGGATCATCAAGGACTCCAGCCACCCGTCCCACAGACTGCTCTCTCTGCTTCCCTCAGGAAGACGTCTCCGCAGCATCCGATCCCGCACTAGCCGACTGAGGGATAGCTTTTTCCCTCCGGCTATCATGACAATGAACAATCAGAAATAATACACCCTACTGCATACTCCCACTTTACGATAAGCCATGCACTGCAGTTTAACACAGTTCAACTGGACTACACGCACACACTGCACTAATACAACAACCCAGCTGCCACCACTGAATACCATCCAATGCACATCCATGACATTGCGTATCTGGATTATGTATAATCTGTTGCACCTTCGAATATTATTGTGTGTATATATATGTGTACATAATTTAGAATGTGTACATACAGTTATCAATACAAATTATACACAGTAAGTATGTCTAATAGTACACTGTGTGTACTGAGTAATATGTATGTGTATTCTGCACATTGTCTTCTGTATAAGTCTGTAAGTATGTACTGTCTATATGTAAATTGTTTCTGCACTGTCTGGAGCACAATCTCAAGAATTTCACTCACCAAGGCACTGTGCTGTGTGACAATAAAATGATTTGATTTAATTTGATTTGATTTTATAGTATCGAATGCTGCACTTATATCTAGTCAAATTAAAATCACAGAGTCACCAGAGTCAACTGAAGTTAAAATGTAATTTTGAGCAGGGCTGTCTCTGTGCTATGGTTTGCTTTAAATTCAGATTGAAACTTTTCAAAGATATAATTTTGAAAAGCCTGCAATTGATTTAAAACAGCCTTTTCTAGGACCTTAGATAAAAAAGGTAATTTAGAAATGGGACGGTAGTTTGATAAAACACTCTGATCCAAATTAGATTTTTTCAAGAGGGGCTCTACAATGGCATGTTTAAAACTTGCAGGAACTACTCTTAATGTAAGACTTTCATTTACTAATGTCAATAGGCTTTGGCCGATAATCTCAAAAGTCTGTTTAATAATTTTTGATGAGATGATATCATGGCAGCAATTTGTAGGTTTCAAATGACCAATATTCTTTGATAAAGGCTGAAGTGAAAGATGAGAAAATTTATTAAATATCACAGACATGCAGCTAGTAGATAGTTAAAAAAACAAAACAGGCACAATCTGGATTCTAATATCGATAACTTTCTAAACAAAGAAGTTTAACATCATCACACATCATAGCAGGAAGAGCAGAACAGGTGGAAGAAGGATTTAGTACAGAATTGATGTATAAAACAACCCTTTTGAATTTCCGTTATACCTCAAGATTAACCCACCAAAATAGTTTATTTTAGCAGTTTTTACCGCATTCTGGTAGGTAACTAAAGCGTCCAGTAAAATTTTGTATGACACCTGTAACTTTAAGCTCGTCTCAAATTTTTTGTATCCTGGTTTAACCAAGGATCAGATTTAGTCTTACCATTCTTAGCCCTTAACGGGGCTACAGAGTTTAGAAAATGGAACAGGTAGAATTGAATATGTCAAAGGCTGCATTTACATCACAAGAGCCATCAAGATCACCAAAAATGTCAGATTCAGAAAATAAGGTCTTAAACATCTCGATGGCAGCTGTGGTAACATAACGAACCTGGCAAACTGGAGGACAGGTAATCTGAGTGACGCAATAAGTAAAAATACTACTGAGAATAAACATATGGTCTGAAAAAAATGAGTTTTGAATTTCAATATCCCCAACAGAAAGGCCCAGATATAATATTAAGTCCAGGGTGTGACTTTTTCATGAGTAGGACCCTGCACATGATGGACAAAGTTGAAGGAGTCAATTAGATCCAAAATGTCTTTAGCCAGTGGATTTGATGAGCAGCAGACATGCACATTGAAGTCCCCCACTACTAAAAGTTTATCACATTTTAAACATATATTGGCCAAAAAATCTGTCAAGTACGCTTCATCTGACTAGTAAGCCAATTCTCAAATAACTGCTATGATGACTTTTCTTCTACCCACTTAAATGATAGAAGTACTTGCAGTGTCCAATCTATACAGACTGTGTCTGTTCCCCGAATAGTGAGGTCAAAATATACATTTAATGCAGGATCTTTGAAAAATCTGATCGGGATTAAACCAGAAAAATGCTAAATAAATGAACAAATTTTTTTTTAAAGCTTTTAAAGGCTCCTGAACATTAGGTCACTCACACCCAAAGCAGTTATTGTAAATTAAATGATCACAGATATAGTAGTTTTGATGTACTCTGTCTGACTGAAACCTGGCTTAAACCAAATTATTATATTGGTCTAAATGAATCTACTCCACCAAGCTACTGTTATAAGCATGAGCCTCGTCAGACTGGTCGTGGCGGCGGTGTCTTAAAAATATATAGTGATATTCTCAATGATACTCAGAAAACACGATACAGGTTTAACTCATTCAAACTACTTATGCTTAATGTTACTAAGCCAGATATGCAAAATAAATCTGTCCTATCTCTTGCTCTGGCTACTGTGTATAGACCGCCAGGGCCATATGCACATTTTCTAAAATAATTTGCAGATTTCCTCTCAGACCTATTGGTTAATGTTGATAAAGCGCTAATTGTCGGATATTTTACATTCACGTTGATAATACAAATGATGCGTTAGGACTTGTGTTTACTGACCTAATAAACTATTTTGGAGTCAAGCAAAACGTTTCCGGGTCACACTCGTTGTTAGTTATTGATTAACTGTACGGCTTCACCTACAGACTACAAAACATTTTATCCTATAACTGGTGAGTTAAGAAATTCTGATAATGTTTTTGCTTTGCAAAAGAAGAATGCTCATATAAAAATGCTTTTGGTATTTGTATTTGGTATTATTCAACGTCGTGACAGCGTAGGGGGAGCTGTTCACTTTGCTGGTGCTGAAATTAGTTGCATTTCTCGTAGAATGGACTACATTTATTATGAATTAAAGGTGGCTTTATTGTTCTCTCAAACACGTCTACACAAGTTCATGCACTTCATGTAATGAAACAACATGCATTATATATATAGTGGGCCAGTGAATGCAATTGTTTTACCTTGTTTTGTACATAGATGTGCGTAATGAAAAGTTTCTGAGAATGTCTTTCTGTACACCACTCGATGTCGCTGTTACTCTAGTATTCATGGAGTAGATTAAGTCTGGCCCTTGATGATGACGCAAAACATGTTTTCTTGTTCCTCACATTTGTGAGGAAATATTCGCGAGCTGACGAACAGTACGACAGTATTAGGTTGTCCTAGGGTATTTACAATGGGTTCATTTTGTTTTGCATGATAAATAACATTATATTTTGCCATCTAATCACCTAGAATATATTGATCATTGGAATAACGGTGCGGTGAACACTCGCAATGGAAGCTAGAGGACAAAGGCGCGGAAGGGAGCGCTGGTGGATGTCTCTGTCTTTCTATTTGCTTGTGTGCTTCGGGCAGCAGGTTTCAGCGCAGATAAGATACTCTGTTCCAGAAGAGGTTAAAGTGGGATCTGTCGTCGGAAATTGTGCTAAGGATTTGGGTCTTGATGTCAGTACATTGGTGGACAGACGGTTTCGTATTGTGTCTGGATCAAACGACGCTCTTTTCCAGGTAAATCAGAACAATGGCATCTTGTATGTGGATAAGCACATTGACAGAGAAGAGGTGTGCGATGGAAATAGCGCCTGCTTGATTAATTTGAAAATAGTTGTCGAAAAACCTCTCGAGGTCCATTATGTGGAGGTTGAAATCACAGATGTGAATGATCATTCGCCTTCTTTCCACGACAAAGACTTCTATATAGAGGTTGCGGAAAACACTGTAACTGGAACACGATTTGAACTTCAAACTGCTCGAGATCTGGATGTGGGAGCTAATTCAGTTCGACATTACCAGCTAAGCAAGAATGGCATATTTTGATTTGGAAATTCAAAGATAGCGTATATGGAGATAAAACTCCCCTTTTAAGTATTACAGAAACCGTTAGACCGGGAAATGACCGAAATACACACGGTTACTGCTAACTGCAGTAGATGGCGGAAATCCACCAAAATCGGGCACTCTTAATATCACTGTCTTTGTTCTGGATGTGAATGATAACCGCCCCATATGCAGTAGTGATACCTTAACGATAACATTGCGGGAAAATTCAGTTATTGACACTATAGTGACCAATTATAAATGCAAGTGATGCTGATAGTGGTCTAAATGGTGAAGTAGAATATACATTCGGTAGAAACATGAAAGCCAAAAATACGTGAAGATATTTCAATTAGATCGGGCGACTGGTGAAATACGTGTTAAAGGCTTGATTGATTTCGAAGAAAATGATATTTACAGATTAATGATAAGGGCCATCAGACAAAGGTGTTCCCCCTTCTAACACGGATTGTCAGCTCATTATCATTAAAGTTGAAGATGTAAATGATAATAAACCTGAAATACAAGTAACATCGCTTTCAAATGTAGTTTCGGAGGACGCAAAAACTTGGAACGGTTATTTCTCTCATAAGTGTAAGTGATAAAGATTCTGGGATCAATGGAAAAGTTGTGTGCAGACTATCTGACAATGTGCCATTTGAGTTGAAACCGTCTGTTCAAGATAACATGTATTCGCTTGTGACGAAAGAACGCTTAGACCGAGAGCTAGTGTCCGAATATAACATTAAAATAACAGCAACAGATTTAGGCAACCCTTCTCTGTCAGCTTATAAAACTATGCTTCTACATGTGTCGGATGTAAACGACAATATCCCAGAATTTTCGTCAAATCCTCTAGAACTTTATTTAACGGAAAACAATTCTCCAGGCGCTTCTATATTTTCTGTCAGTGCCTCAGAGAAAGATAACGATGAAAATGCAGTCATAACTTATCATATCATTAGAGGTGGAGGGATACAAAACGACATGACATCTGCCATTAATATAAATTCTGAGACTGGTGTTATTCACGCGCTAAAGAGCTTTGACTTTGAAACAGTTAAAATGTTCCAGTTCCATGTGCTCGCTACAGACTCTGGAACTCCGTCTCTGAGCAGTAACGTGACAGTGAACGTGTTTATTCTGGATCAGAACGACAATGTTCCAGTGATCTTATATCCAGTCAGCGCTAACGGTTCTGCTGAGGGTGTGGAAGAGATTCCCCGTAATGTGAACGCAGGTCATTTGGTGACTAAAGTCAGAGCCTATGACGCAGATATAGGATACAACGGCTGGTTATTATTTTCACTGCAGGAAGTTAGTGACCACAGTCTCTTTGGTTTGGACCGCTATACAGGACAGATAAGAACCCTTCGCTCATTCACAGAAACAGACGAGGCCCAGCATAAACTGCTCATACTGGTCAAAGACAATGGGAACGTTTCTCTCTCAGCAACAGCGACTGTGATTGTCAAAGTTGTGGAGCCCAAAGAGGCTTTTGCAGCTTCTGATGTGAAAAACACAGTAAAAGACGAGGAGGAAAACAACGTGACATTTTATTTGATCATCACTTTGGGCTCGGTTTCAGTGCTTTTTGTCATCAGCATCATCGTGTTGATTGTAATGCAGTGCTCTAAATCGACAGACTATTCGTCCAAGTATTTACAGGACACAAATTACGACGGGACTCTGTGTCACAGCATCCAGTACAGATCTGGAGACAAACGGTACATGTTAGTTGGACCCAGAATGAGTATCGGCTCTACTATAGTCCCGGGCAGTAATGGAAATACTCTAGTGATCCCAGATCGCAGGAGGAGAGGTTCTGGCGAGGTAAGGCTGGCTAAATAATTCTCCTAACAGTCATTGTTTTGCTTTGTTGTGTTTATACGCTGTAGTTATGATTCTGAAAATGTTTTTACACAGTCCTGATATCATAGCGAAAACCCCTGTTCAGTACTTTATTTGACAACTTTGTGTTTTAAGGGTCACCTTGCAGGGAGCTGTTCACTGCGCTGGTGCTGAAACGAAATGCAGTTAATTAAGAATGTTTTTTTTCCATTAAGGCCCGAAAATATTTTTTAAAGCATCAATTTCAGTCTTGAAAAGTTGTAAACAAATCTGCTTAACGTAGATTTAAATATATACCTCTTTCTTGTAAAGTTAATATTTTATCAGTTTTGTACGACTTACAGTGATGCTTTTTAAAATGTTTTCAAGTATTTTAAACCACTTGATGTCAGTGTTGCTCCAGCATTTGATCAGAATATTGAGTCCTGCCCCTGATGATGACGCGAATAGGACTGTTTTTTTTTCACACACACTGGACAGGCTTTGGATGCATGAACAATATGCTGCACTGACGTTACCTAAAAACTTACTTCATATTTGCTTATTTGCTTATGATATGCTTGCTATAAACATCCGATTACGACCTCTAATAATCGAGGATATATACATTTCCTAGTTAACCCGTTTGCTAATCGCGCGTGATGGAAGCCGGGGGACAAAGGCGCAGATGGGAGTACTTCTGGATTGCTTTGTGTATTTTTTTTCTTCTTGGCATCGGACAGCAAGTTTCAGCTCAGATAAGATATTCAATTCCAGAAGAAGTGAAAGAAGGAACCGCTGTGGGGAATATTGCTAAGGATTTGGGTCTTGAAGTAAGTAGCTTGGTGGACAGGCAGTTTCGAATCGTTTCTGGATCTAAGGAGGAGCTTTTTCAGATAAATCAGGACAATGGCGTTTTGTACGTTCATAAGAGAATTGACAGAGAGTCTGTGTGTGCTGGCAGCGGTGTTTGCATGGTAAATTTAAAAACCGTTATTGAAAATCCTCTCGAGATCCATTATGTAGAAGTAGAAATATCAGATATCAACGACCATTCGCCTAGTTTTCCTGAAAAAGAGCAGCGCTTGCGAATTTATGAAAATACGCTCCCTGGCGCTGATTATCAGTTACAGGCTGCCAGAGATCCCGATTCTGGAACTAATTCAATCCGTTCCTATAAGTTAACTCCTAATGATCATTTTGAAATTCGAGTTAGAGAGAGTGATGAGGATAAAATGCCCTTTTTAGTCCTGAAGAAGGCTGTTGATAGGGAGATTACAACGACATACAAGCTGATTTTAACAGCAGTTGACGGAGGGAATCCTCCGAGATCTGGCACCCTTAACATTACTATTTCTATTCTAGATATAAATGATAATCGCCCTGTGTTTAGTCGAGAGACATATTCTGTGACATTGCACGAGAACTCTGCTATTGGTACTATGGTTGCTCGAGTAAATGCAACTGATATGGATGAGGGCTCTAACAGTGATATCGAATACAGTTTTGCAACATTAAATAGCAAAGTGCATGAGGTTTTTGAGCTCGATCAGGTCACAGGTGAAATACGTGTAAAGGGGAAAGTTGATTTTGAAGATGCAGAAGTTTATAAACTCGATATTCAGGCATCAGATAAGGGACACCCACCAATGTCTGCAAATTGTAGAGTTGTAATTAAGATTATTGATGTGAACGACAACCGGCCTGAGATTGAGATTACATCTCTTTCTAAGAACATCCCTGAAGATTCAAAACCTGGAACGGTAATTTCTCTCATCAGTGTGACTGATAAAGACGCAGGGATCAACGGTAAAGTGATTTGTCAGTTAAACAAAAATATTCCCTTTGAACTAAAACCTTCTTTCAAAGACAACATGTATTCTTTAGTAACAAAAGATCGGTTAGATAGAGAGACGAACTCACAATATGAAATTATAATAACTGCCTCTGATTTAGGGCAGTCGTCTTTGACTGCATCGACCACTCTAAGCGTTCAGATTTCTGATGTGAATGATAATGCTCCGGATTTTTTAATAAATCCTTTAAATCTATATTTAATGGAAAACAATGCAGCCGGTTCGTCCATAATTTCAGTAAGTGCTTCTGATAGAGACACAGCTGAAAACGCCGTGATATCCTATCACATAATAAGAGGTGATGGCGCACAGAATGATTTGTCATCTTTCTTAAATATAAATTCCGAGACAGGTGTTGTTTATTCGCTGAGAAGCTTTGACTTTGAAACATTAAAAACTTCCCAATTCCGTGTGATCGCCACAGACTCTGGAACTCCGTCTCTGAGCAGTAACGTGACAGTGAACGTGTTTATTCTGGATCAGAACGACAATGTTCCAGTGATCTTATATCCAGTCAGCGCTAACGGTTCTGCTGAGGGTGTGGAAGAGATTCCCCGTAATGTGAACGCAGGTCATTTGGTGACTAAAGTCAGAGCCTATGACGCAGATATAGGATACAACGGCTGGTTATTATTTTCACTGCAGGAAGTTAGTGACCACAGTCTCTTTGGTTTGGACCGCTATACAGGACAGATAAGGACCCTTCGCTCATTCACAGAAACAGACGAGGCCCAGCATAAACTGCTCATACTGGTCAAAGACAATGGGAACGTTTCTCTCTCAGCAACAGCGACTGTGATTGTCAAAGTTGTGGAGCCCAAAGAGGCTTTTGCAGCTTCTGATGTGAAAAACACAGTAAAAAGACGAGGAGGAAAACAACGTGACATTTTATTTGATCATCACTTTGGGCTCGGTTTCAGTGCTTTTTGTCATCAGCATCATCGTGTTGATTATAATGCAGTGCTCTAAATCGACAGACTGTTCGTCCAAGTATTTACAGGAGACAAATTACGACGGGACTCTGTGTCACAGCATCCAGTACAGATGGAGACAAACGGTACATGTTAGTTGGACCAGAATGAGTATCGGCTCTACTATAGTCCCGGGCAGTAATGGAAATACTCTAGTGATCCCAGATCGCAGGAGGAGAGATTCTGGGAGGTAAGCAAATTACTCTTGCATCTATGTTTTACTTGTAGGAAACAGTCTTAAGGCAGAAGTTGGCTTCTCTCCATGGTACTGAACTGTCAGGCTGATTTTCAAATTGAACACTGTTAGTGTCTCTGTCCTTCTTAGATTCAGTTTTATATGTATTATTTAGACTTATGATTTACATTACCATAGAAAAGGAATATTAAATACATAGCCATTGAAGGAGGAAAGGAAGAAAAGGAAATATTTATAAAATGTAGGAATAGTGCAGTTTATTGATTTTTCCTTTAACATTTTGCACAATATCTTAGGCTTTTCCTAAGGTATTGTCATAACAAAAAATGTATTTAGCTATTGTTATTCTTTTTTCACAACAGAGCAGCCAGGTTTGAGCAACAATCTTTTTCTGTGTCTTATAAAGTTAGTAAGGTGGGTTGTGAAGTAATGAAAAATGGTTTCTTATGTATTATTGAAAAATTTGATTGTTATAATGCAGTTCAGTCGCTCTGTGTCTGTTCATCTCTATGGTGATTGTGTCTTTTTTAGTTTAGGTCATGTGGTGAGGTATCAATTTTAGTTCTCTATTAAGAGTCAGAAAGCATTTCAGTTTGCTTTAAGCTGATGCCTCTGTCCAAGGTGTATTTCTTTCTTTCTGTTTTCCTTCTTTCTTTCTTTCTTTTTTCTTTCTTTCTTTTTTCCTTCTTTCTTTCTTTCTTTTTTCCTTCTTTCTTTTTTTCTTTCTTTCTTTCTTGTCTTAATTTGATTTAGTTGATTTGGTCATGCCTTTGGTTATAAAGTCAACTGTAAACAAAATGGCTTCTCTGTGGGATCTGCTATTGGTCTTTGTCAGGTGACGTCACACTCACGAGAATCGAAGTGCATTTTTGGAATCGCGCCATTTGTAAGGTATCAAAGCCGAGGTTTTCTGTAGTTGGAGAATTGTCTTTTTCAGAGCCTATGATGCAGATATAGGATACAACGGCTGGTTATTATTTTATGCAGGAAGTTAGTGACCACAGTCTCTTTGGTTTGGACCGCTATACAGGACAGATAAGAACCCTTCGCTCATTCACAGAAACAGACGAGGCCCAGCATAACTGCTCATACTGGTCAAGACAATGGAAAGTTTCTCTCTCAGCAACAGCGACTGTGATTGTCCAAAGTTGTGGAG
Source organism: Ptychobarbus kaznakovi (assembly GCA_027422405.1). Classification (NCBI taxonomy): domain Eukaryota; kingdom Metazoa; phylum Chordata; class Actinopteri; order Cypriniformes; family Cyprinidae; genus Ptychobarbus; species Ptychobarbus kaznakovi. The sequence continues at coordinate 5,745,261 of CM049811.1, forward strand.
CCCAAAGAGGCTCTTGCAGCTTTGATGTGAAAAACACAGTAAAAGACGAGGAGGAAAACAAAGTGACATTTTATTTGATGATCACCTTGGGCTCGGTTTCAGTGCTTTTTGTCATCAGCATCATCGTGTTGATTGTAAGCAGTGCTCTAAATCAACAGACTATTCACCCAAGTATTTACAGGACACATATTACGACGGGACTCTGTGTCACAGCATCCAATACAGCTCTGGAGACAAACGGTACATGTTAGTTGGACCCAGAATGAGTATCGGCTCTACTATAGTCCCGGGCAGTAATGGAAATACTCTAGTGATCCCAGATCGCAGGAGGAGAGGTTCTGGAGAGGTAAGATGTGATAATATATGTTGATATTGAATTATTTTAATTGTATTTACACGTTGAATATTCGTACTTAAAATGTTTAAATTAGTTGTATAATAGCAGTTAGAAGAATGATAAAGGCTTTTTTTTCAAAAGGTTTTAAGTCAGAAAATTGTGTAATGAAAATATTAATATCTAAGGTTTTTGCTCCGATAGTGCTCTGAGTATTTACATTTAGCAGACGCTTTTATCCAAAGCGACTTACAGTGCATTCAGGTTATACATTTTTGGTCAGTACATGTGTTCCCTGGGAATCGAACCCACAACCTTTGCGCTGCTAACGCAATGCTCTAACCACTGAGCCACAGGAACAATATTTTTCTGAGAATGTGCTGTACACTCATGTCCGTCGGTGTCAGTGCTGCATTAATGTTGCGAGAGAACCGATCTTCTTGTGATGACGTGAAAGGCATTGTTCCTCACTTGGAGAGGCTTCTGTGAGCGTGCTGTTCAGAAGAAAGGCGCACGGACATAAATACGCTGATGATAAAGAGCAGGGACATATTTTAGGGTTAGATTTCCAGGTCTGTACGACACATGAAATGCACGCCATTCAATGTGCTGTTTAGCTGTTGGGCAAATCATTCCAATAATCGCGATGGGGGACGGAAGACAACGACGCAAATTGGAGTGTTGGTGGATTGTTCTGTGCGTCTTTTTTCTATTTTGCGTCGAACAGCAGATTTCAGCTCAGATTAGATACTCTGTTCCAGAGGAGGTCAAAGAGGGAGCCGTTGTGGGAAATATTGCTAAGGATTTGGGTCTTGATGTTAGTACATTGGTGGACAGGCGATTTCGTATCGTTTCTGGATCTACGGATGCTCCTTTCCAGGTAAATCTGAACAATGGCATGTTGTATGTTCAAAACAGAATCGACAGAGAAGAGCTTTGTGTCGACAATAATGTCTGCCAAGTGAATCTGAAAATTGCTATCGAAAATCCCCTCGAAATTCATTATGTAGGTGTTGAGATTACGGATATCAACGATCACGCACCTGTTTTTCCAGAAAAAGAACAGAATTTAAAGATCGCAGAAAATACTTTAACTGGTGCGGATTTTCAGTTGCTCGCAGCTCGAGACCCGGATTCTGGAGCAAATTCCCTTCGTACATACAAACTGAGTCATAACGAACATTTTGAATTGGAGATTAGAGATGGCGGAGAGGACAACAAGATCCCTAGTCTTAAACTGCAGAGAGCCCTTGATAGGGAGCGACATAGTAAGCACCACTTAGTGTTAACCGCTCTAGACGGTGGAAATCCACCGAAATCAGGCATTATGAACATTACCATAAATGTAATTGATATTAATGACAACAGACCTGTGTTTAGTAAAGATGTTTACTCAGTTACAATTACTGAAAATCTTCCCATAGGAAGTCTTATATTACAAGTGAATGCCACAGACGAAGATCTGGCACAGAACGGTGATATAATATATTCATTTGTGAGCAACTTAAAGAAAAAGGTATATGACACATTTAAAATAGACAAGAATACAGGTGAAATTCGTGTTATAGGTGATGTTGATTACGAAAACACAGAAGTATACAGGCTGACGTCACCGGCGTCAGACAGCGCAGAGCCTCCCATGACGACAAACTGTAGAGTTATTATAAAAGTTACAGACATAAATGACAACAAACCAGAAATAGAGGTCACTTCTCTATCTAATCTAGTACCTGAGGATTCTAAACCAGGAACTGTTATTTCACTGATTAGTGTATTAGATAAAGACTCGGGTGCTAACGGGAAAATAGTCTGCAGTCTATCTGAGGGGACTCCGTTTGAGTTAAAACCTTCCTTTCAGGAAAATATGTATTCGCTTGTGACGCAAAAGGCTTTAGATCGGGAGTTGGTTGCTCATTATGACATTTTATTAACTGTCACTGATCTAGGGCAGCCTCCCTGTCCTCAGTAAAGACTTTAAGCATTGAGGTCTCAGATGTGAATGATAATAAACCAGAATTTCCTCAGAATCCTCTCGAGCTTTTCTTATTCGAAAATAACCCTCCTGGCGCGTCAGTTTTTTCCGTTAGCGCACTTGACAAAGACATAAACGACAATGCTGTCATTTCATATCATATAATTCGAGGTGATGGAACAAAAGGCGATTTATCTTCATTCCTGAATGTCAATTCTGAAACTGGAGCTATCCATGCGCTGAAGAGTTTTGATTTTGAAACGATGAAAACTGGACAGTTTCGGGTGTTGGCTACAGACTCTGGAACTCCGTCTCTGAGCAGTAACGTGACAGTGAACGTGTTTATTCTGGATCAGAACGACAATGTTCCAGTGATCTTATATCCAGTCAGTGCTAACGGTTCTGCTGAGGGTGTGGAAGAGATTCCCCGTAATGTGAACGCAGGTCATTTGGTGACTAAAGTCAGAGCCTATGACGCAGATATAGGATACAACGGCTGGTTATTATTTTCACTGCAGGAAGTTAGTGACCACAGTCTCTTTGGTTTGGATCGCTATACAGGACAGATAAGAACCCTTCGCTCATTCACAGAAACAGACGAGGCCCAGCATAAACTGCTCATACTGGTCAAAGACAATGGGAACGTTTCTCTCTCAGCAACAGCGACTGTGATTGTCAAAGTTGTGGAGCCCAAAGAGGCTTTTGCAGCTTCTGATGTGAAAAACACAGTAAAAGACGAGGAGGAAAACAACGTGACATTTTATTTGATGATCACTTTGGGCTCGGTTTCAGTGCTTTTTGTCATCAGCATCATCGTGTTGATTGTAATGCAGTGCTCTAAATCGACAGACTATTCGTCCAAGTATTTACAGGACACAAATTACGACGGGACTCTGTGTCACAGCATCCAGTACAGATCTGGAGACAAACGGTACATGTTAGTTGGACCCAGAATGAGTATCGGCTCTACTATAGTCCCGGGCAGTAATGGAAATACTCTAGTGATCCCAGATCGCAGGAGGAGAGATTCTGGAGAGGTAAGAGTATGTGAATTAAAAACAACACTTTCTCAGGCCTATTGTCATCGAATTGTATTTTTTTTCAGGATCTATTTTACTCATGGGTGTAGGAACCATTGTATGTGGGTGGGACATGACCCACCCACTTTAGAACAGTGCTTCCCAAACCTGTCCTGGAGGACCCCCTGCCCCTGCCCCTGCACCTTTTGTATGTCTCCCTTATCTAACACACCTGATTCCACTCATCAGCTTGTTAGTAGAGTCTGCAAGATCTAAATTGGGTGTGTCTGATTAGGGAGACATAAAAATGTGCAGGGCAGGGGGTCCTCCAGGACAGGTTTGGGAAGCACTGCTTTAGAAGACCAATGCTATTGGACCCATCCACTTTTACCGTCTCTAATTCAGTGAATATTTCTGTGCACTTTTCAGAGTGCAGTCAGTCAAATCCATTCCACATGAGGAATGCCCTAACAGATTAAACTCCATTTAGCTATAGCCTTGAATTCCATACTGCTGTTTCATCAAGTCTATTCCACTTGGCTCATTCAGAGTCCACATAACTCCATTCCGTGTTTTCACTAGATACTCGCGCCTGCTGCACTCCCGAGACACAGCAAAGTATACAAAGCATCTTAGCGTATCTAGTGCTCACCTACACCTAACCCTACCCGATACTTTATTTAAACGTTTTGATTATTTTCTTCACTTGTTATTCTTTATTGAAAACAAATGCATTTCCGACGTAATGTGAGATGTGAAAAGGAATAACGATTTCGGCAAAAGGCGGACGCGAACTTGGATCTTTCGCGTAAAAACACTACGCACTTTACCAGTTGCACCAGTGAAGACGTGTTAACATAACTGTCTTCTGTAATGTTGTGACGTTAGTGGGCAGAGGTAATGCAAATAACACCTGCCAACAAGGCAGCCTATTCCGTTAATTAAAAGGCACCAGACTAAATAAAATGGCATATACTCCAGTACTTTTTTTTGTCAGCGGCCATTTGCACTAAGTGCAAAATAGTAATGGATTTTATTTACACTATATGTTAAAATAGCATGGTTTTCTGCTATTTATATTACTTATTGCAAATAGTGGCAATTATCGGCACCTCCGCATTGTAATACATTATAAAACAGTATGCAATAATAAGTTATTGAGTGTAAATTTTAATTCAAAGTATTAAATGGATGCTACCTTATTGGAACAAAAGCCCTCCCTACACATACACCTACCCTAACCCTACCTGATACTTTACTTTCACATTTTATTACAAATAAATGCTTTTCTAATGTGATGTGATTTGAAATTTGAAAAGGGCGAAAAAAAGTTGGCCAAAAGGAGCACTCGAACGCGGGTCGATCGCGTCAAAACTATTATGACACATGCTTTACCATCTGCGCCACGAAATCTGATTGTTAATCTTTCGTCTTTTGTAATGTTGACTAGCCCAATCACACATTGTTGGGCGGAGTTAGTGTAAGTAGACACGCCGTGAAAAAAAATTATCGCTCTCGGGGAGGACCCACCCACATCTATTTTGCTTCTAACGCCCATGATTTTACTCTGCAGGATATTTGTTATGTTCTGACTTAAAATCACTCTTTATTCATATTTGCTTCTGAATCAACTAAGGTCTTAATTTTGAAATGGATATTCGTTATCCATGGTGCTGATTTTTTTTACCATTGCATAGTAGCAATACTTTCGTTTCCTAGTTTTATTTAAAAAAAATGCGTCAATAAATAATGGACTTTTTCACTATGTCAAAGCATAGTGATTGCTATGTTGTGCATTTTGTTCAAATGTTATGCCTTGAGTTGATCAGCATTTATTTTTTAACGTGACAGTTTAGATTTACTACTTCTCCTTTTATACCACGAGGTGTCAGTGTTACATTAGGATATGAAATAAAGCTTCGGCACTGCCGTGGTGTGTGGTGCGCATGGCTGTTCCGTTCAGTTAAACTGTGACAGAAGCTGACGAGTATATCGCGAGAAGCGGAAATATAGGACATTTTCTAAAATGTTATCGATATTATTTAATCAAGAACGTTGCATCTGGGAATAGACAATTTCCACTGAACACCATCGTTAGTTGTTTTAAACTGTTTTAAGGGAATTCTTAACGATGGATGAACAAAGGCGCAGATGGGAGAACTGGTGGATGGCTTTGTGTTTCTCTTTTCTTCTCTGCTTCGGACCGCAGGTTTCAGCTCAGATAAGATACACTGTTCCAGAGGAAATGAAAGAGGGGTCTGTTGTGGGAAATATTGCTAAGGATCTTGGACTTGACGTGAGTACGTTGGTCGACAGACGGTTCCGTATAGTCTCTGGTTCTAAAGACGCGTTTTTCCAGGTAAATCAGAACAATGGCGAATTGTATATTCATAAAAGCATAGACAGAGAGGAGTTTTGTGACGGGAACGGTGCATGCGTAGTAAATCTAAAAACTGCAGTCGAAAATCCTTTAGAAATTCACTACGTTGCAGTAGAAATAACAGACATAAACGACAACCACCCTAGTTTTTCTGAACAGAATCAGCATTTCGAGATTGCAGAACACACCCATATAGGAACGAGCTTTCAGCTGCACGCAGCACGAGACCAGGATGCCTCACCATATTCTGTTCGTATGTATAAATTGAGTCAGGATGAAAATTTCGAGATTGACATCAGAAACAGCGATGAGGAAAAAATCCCCTTTTTAGTGCTGAAAAAAGCACTCGATCGCGAACAAAAGTCAGAGCACCTGCTAACTTTAAAAGCCCTCGATGGTGGAAAACCTCCAAAATCCGGCACCCTTAACATCACAGTTACTGTACTGGATATTAATGATAATCGTCCCGTGTTCAGTCAAGACTCATATTCTGTCAGTTTGCAGGAAAATTCCCCAGTTGGAACGACTGTTATTAAAATAAAAGCAACTGATAGCGACGAGGGCCCGAACAGTGAAATTGAGTATTCGCTTGGTAAAACGTTAAAACGCAAAGTTTATGACATATTTCAATTGGATCGCATTACAGGCGAAATGAGGGTTAAAGGCGAGATAGACTTTGAGGAAACAGACGTTTACAAACTGGATGTGCAGGCTTCAGATAAAGGTCAGCCTCCTTTGTCTGCCCAAGGTCGAGTTATTATAAAAATACAAGATATAAACGATAATAAGCCTGAAATTGAGCTGACGTCATTATCTAATATTGTTGCTCCAGAGGATTCTAGACCTGGTACTACAGTGGCTTTGATTAGTGTTACAGATTTAGACTCTGGGCTGAATGGCAAAGTTGCATGTTTTTTCGAAGATAACATGCCGTTCAAACTAATACCTTCTTCACAGCTTAGCACATATTCATTAGTTACCACGTCACCTTTAGACAGGGAAACAAAATTAGATTATGACATCACATTAGTTGCAAAAGATATGGGACAGCCATCATTGTCTTCTCTTAAAACCTTAAGCATGTAGCAGATGTAAATGACAATAGTCCAGAATTTTCTAGTAATTCCATATTCAGCTTTTATTGATGGAAAATAATGTCCAGTTTGGCAAATTTTTATTCAGTCTGTGCATCTGCTACTGACAAAGACTCTGTATTTTTGTGTAATAGACGCGAAAATGCTATAGTTAGCTATCAAATATGGAGAGGTGTAGCAAAGAAAACGAGATATATGTCCTCATTTCTTGAATATAAACTCGAGTGATATAGAAAATGGGGAGTATTATGCACTAAACAGAAATTTACTCTCTTTTGACTGCTTGTTTTTGCACAAAAGCAATCAGAGGAGCAGAAGGACGGAGCTAAAATGATTTTCAGTTCCATGTTCTCGCCACAGACTCTGGAACTCCGTCTCTGAGCAGTAACGTGACAGTGAACGTGTTTATTCTGGATCAGAACGACAATGTTCCAGTGATCTTATATCCAGTCAGCGCTAACGGTTCTGCTGAGGGTGTGGAAGAGATTCCCCGTAATGTGAACGCAGGTCATTTGGTGACTAAAGTCAGAGCCTATGATGCAGATATAGGATACAACGGCTGGTTATTATTTTCACTGCAGGAAGTTAGTGACCACAGTCTCTTTGGTTTGGACCGCTATACAGGACAGATAAGGACCCTTCGCTCATTCACAGAAACAGACGAGGCCCAGCATAAACTGCTCATACTGGTCAAAGACAATGGGAACGTTTCTCTCTCAGCAACAGCGACTGTGATTGTCAAAGTTGTGGAGCCCAAAGAGGCTTTTGCAGCTTCTGATGTGAAAAACACAGTAAAAGACGAGGAGGAAAACAACGTGACATTTTATTTGATCATCACTTTGGGCTCGGTTTCAGTGCTTTTTGTCATCAGCATCATCGTGTTGATTGTAATGCAGTGCTCTAAATCGACAGACTATTCGTCCAAGTATTTACAGGACACAAATTACGACGGGACTCTGTGTCACAGCATCCAGTACAGATCTGGAGACAAACGGTACATGTTAGTTGGACCCAGAATGAGTATCGGCTCTACTATAGTCCCGGGCAGTAATGGAAATACTCTAGTGATCCCAGATCGCAGGAGGAGAGATTCTGGGGAGGTAAGCAAATTACTCTTGCATCTATGTTTTACTTGTAGGAAACAGTCTTAAGGCAGAAGTTGGCTTCTCTCCATGGTACTGAACCTGCTCAGGCTGATTTTCAAATTGAACACTGTTAGTGTCTCTGTCCTTCTTAGATTCAGATTTTATGTATTATTTAGACTAAGGATTTACATTACCATAGAACAGGAATATTAAATACATAGCCATTGAAGGAGGAAAGGAAGAAAAGGAAATATTAATAAAATAAGTAGGAATAGTGCAGTTTATTGATTTTTCCTTTAATGCATTTTGCACAATATCTTAGGCTTTTCCTAAGGTATTGTTCTTCTTTTGTCATAACAAAAAGGTATTTAGGTATTGTTATTCTTTTTTCACAACAGACCTTCAAAAAATAGCAGCCAGGTTTGAGCATATCTAAAAATTTGATCTTTTTCTGTGTCTTAATAAAGTTAGTAAGGTGGGTTGTGAAGTAATGAAAAATGGTTTCTTATGTATTATTAGGGAAAGTTAATAAGGTGCAATTCTGTTTACATTTTATTTAATGTGCAGTTCAGTCTTTTTTTTTGCCAGGTCTGTCTGTGTCTGTTCATCTCTATGGTGAGGTTGTGTTATCTTGGTCTGTATATTGTCAGGACTTTTTTAGTTTAGGTCATGTGGTGAGGTATTCCACCAATTTTACGTTCTCTATTTAGAGTCAGAAAGCATTTCAGTTTGCTTTAAGCTGATGCCTCTGTCCAAGGTGTATTTTTTTTTCTTTCTTTCTTTATTGTCTTAATTTTGATTTGGTTGATTTGGTCATGCCTTTGATTATAAAGTCAACTGTAAAACAAATGGGCTTCTCTGTGGGATCTGCTATCGGTCTTTGTCAGGTGACGTCACACTCACGAGAATCGAAGTGCATTTTTGGTATCGCCGCCATTTGTAAGGTATCAAAGCCGAGGTTTTCTGTAGTTGGAGAATTGTCTTTTTCATTTTCTTCAAAATGGTACGATTGACTGTTTAGAGACTTCCACAGATAAGCCATTCAGTGTGAAAGTGTGTGTCAGAATGTCTTCTGCCTACAAGCACTATTTATTATTTGACAGGTCATCTAGCACTTCGAAGAATCCATGCAGAAAGGGTCATCAGAAATGTTTGGCAGAAGAATCAAATCATCATCATCTTCTTAATTTATTCAGCTTTCTCTGTGTCCACTTAAGCAAACCGTGTGCTGATGATTCATCATGCTTGTCACATGTTCTGTTATGCATTTTGAAACGGATTTTTAACACAGTGTTGCATTAATAATAAAGTATGTTTAATGCTATTTTCATAAATGTGTTTTTGATTGTTATTAGTACTTATCAGTACTTGATATCAGCCAAATAAATTACGGAATATTTTGAACAAACAGGGTAAGGTTTAATGGTAGACTTACATGATATAATTACTTACAATTGTGCAAATTATGTGTGCAAATAAATGGTAGACAAAAACAGAACATATAAGTGTATAAGTAAGTTTTTATACTGTAAACAAGATAATCATATATATTCAACTAGGTTGGAGGCGGTAGCACTCAACATTTTGCGTCAGGTAGTATGGATCAGTGTTAATTGTTAATCATCAATGACAAATTATATAAATTACGGTTCCTAAATAAAAATGGCTGAGATTATCTCGGTACCGTATCTACTTATTTGGCATCCGTTTCTCCAGTATGACGATTTAATCTGTCTTTATTGTACGGCTCTTTACACTTTCAGATCTGTTTTGACCGCACTCTGACTGTCACTATGGTCTAAATAGAATGATAACCTTCGTTCCGCCTTCTCTCGAGACCTTATCATGCCCATGACCCTGGAGGCGGGACGTATAAAAGCGGTTTTACTTCTGGCTCGTTCTTTTACCTTTCTCGCCTCAAGAGACCAGGTACAGGTAGGAAAACAGAAATAAATTGATTACCACCATTCAATTCATCACCTAGTGGTGCAAGTGCCTTGTGTCCCTGTGAATTGTGGTGGTTATATGGCATTATTGTTTTGCATTGTTTTGTGCCTAGCTAGTATGCTAAGCTACGCAGTGTTGGTGTAATTCTGTTCTCTCATGATATCTATCAAAGAAAAAAGAGAATATGCTGTTTTTATACCAATGTTTTGGTAATATTAAACCCCATTATTACCCTATATCACTGTTCTCAGTGGTTGGAAATTGTTTGACTTGCTTGGTACGTTTGCGTACTGGTGGACGTCAGTTCCTTGTATGGGCTAAATTACCCTTAACTACTGTTCACAGTTTGTGGGGTTTATTTTGGATCTTCACAGTATGTTTGCTTACTAGCGAAGGTCAATTTTTCTAGTTGCATTTAAAAAAGAGAATATATTTCTATTGCAATGTTTTTGGTAATATTAAACCCTATTACTACCCCTTATCACTTTATTTTGGTTGGGAATCGGTTTGATGTTCTCTTGACTTGGTATGTTAAAGGTGCGTACTGGTGCATGTCAGCTCCTCGTGTGAGCTAAATTAACCTTAACTACTGTTCACAGTTTGTGGGGTTTATTTTGGATCTTCGGAGCATGTTCTCTTACTAGTGAAGGTCAACTTTTCTAGTTGCATTTAATATTTACTAATGCGGCACCTTCGCCGGGACCACCGCACCGCAGCCGCGGGCGAGATCGGAGCTGTTGCCGGGAAAGGCGCGCTCACCCGGGCAAGGCCGCCGGCAAGAAGGGGGTGGAAATTTGACCACGGCCCAGTCGGGAACACTGAGGCCTAGTGACTCCATACTTGGTATGATGGTAGACCTTGACGGCCCCTTTCTGACACTGTCAACACAGAGTCGATAGCCCCCCCGGGGCCGGAGATAGCACCCCCCAAAATTCATCACGATCAGTGGGGGTTGGCATGAGCCTTCGGAGTACGTTCGCGTACAGGTGAAGGTCATCTTTTTGTTGGCTTAATTTACTGCAGTCGCAATAGCGACCATGTCATCTCAGTGCTGCCGGTTTCGTCAATCAGCAATGGACCCCTGTGATGGTCGGGATGCCCCTCATGTCTAGGGATTGCTCCCCTGACCAAGGATATGTATAATCCTTGTAGTGCAGCTTGTGAAAGTGGTCTAAGGAGCTGGATTTAGGCTCCAGTCTCTTCTGGGGCATGGGTTTATATCCCACCGCTAATTCCCTGGTAGCAGCCAGGCCCGCCAGAGACATGCGAGTCAAACAAGATGCGTTGTGCTCTTCCACAGCCGATAGCCTGTTTTCTAAGGCAGGGTGACCCAGTCCTGCTCCTGGACTCCATCCTGTCTAGAGAGGAACGACTCTGTCATGCGAACCTGGATTCGCCGCATGGTGGCTGAGCATGGTAGAAAGTGGGAATGCTCTTTAGATGGTCATGATCATAAGTGCGCTCACAAACATGGCGTGACCACCAATATGACTAAAATTTCAAACCAACAAGTAATAAGTGTGTGGATAACTATATTTGCCCCCAACTCACTGTTTGATAGTGGGCATCAATCAGAATCGGGAGACTCCCATTCAGATGCTGCAGAGGTGAGGAATCACCAGGGGCCTCATGTATAAACATTGCGTATGCGCAAAATAGAAATAATATATATAAATGCCTGTTAGCAGTAGACACTGGACTTGGGGATATGCCACCAGATGAGCAAATTTTGGACAGCTGAATGGACAGCAATTATGGACTGCTTTCAGGACCGGCCCCTGTCTTGGCTAATCCATGCTGTCCTGGTAAGGAGTGTACTAAGGCAGACTGCCTGATTTCTCACTGTTTATGCTGATGCACCCGTGGCTCGTATAGGTAATGCTTTGGCTATTCTCCTGGCAGCCTTATAGAAAACAGTGTGTGTGGAAGATCAGGATTCCAAATGTTAATTGATTCCGGCTTGGTAGCGCATTCACAACAAACACGTGATGTAAGTGAGGAATATGTCATCAGCTGTCTTTTGTCACAGGTAGATATGGCTGGCTCAGGCAACTTTCCCATGAGGAGAAAACTGATGAATTTACCAGTACCGGGCCTTAATGTCTTTCATCCGAAATTCTCAGGAAATGTTGGACAGACCTGAGCATTCCATTACATTGAGGGAGAATGTTCACTGGGCTTGCGGGTATTCCCCGGCTCTCAAACAAAGGTTTAAACACCTCAAAGGCTGCAATGGCCTGCCTGATATTGGCATGATGTGGTGGCCCTGCTGGTGTCCAAGAACATAGCTTTCATGTCAACAGTAAGATTCTCACCTCACTTCCCCGAAGGGTTGTCCACTGTAACTCATGGGTACCAACTGCAGTTCACCTCCCTTTTCAGGGGTCCAAATGACTATTGTCAAGGATACACTTTTTGGAGCCAGTATTGGTGGAGGAAGTTCGAAGTGTGTTGAAAAAGGAAGCCATTTCAGAGGTGCCTCCCAGCGCACAGCAAAATGGGTTTACTCCACAATTGGGGAAAATGGGCGGTTATCGGCCCATTCCCAACCTCATGAGTCTCAACCAATACTTAAAGGTACTCTCATTCAAAATTATTCACCAAGAGTATTACTCGAATGGTCTCAGGCCTTAGCCCCCCTTCAGTTACAGGGTATCAAAATTCTTCCATATCTAGACGATTGGTTGATCTGCATCCCCACTCTAAATCAAGGAGTAATGGACACAGTACAAGTACTGGCCCATATTCAACCCCTTGGTTCCACTGTAAACTAGAAGAACAGCAGTCTCCAGCCTCGACAAACAAGTGGACTTTCGCAGGATACATTTTGATTCTGTGACAATGAATGCATGTCTCACATCAGAGGGTCAACAGTCTGGGGAAGCATTTACGACATTTCCAGTCAGGAGAACTAGTGAATGCGCACAAATTGCAGAAGTTGTTTTGGCTGATAGCAGCAGCATTAGTGGTGATTCTTCTGGGCCTGTTGAGAGCGCATGGCATGCAGTGTTGATTTAATTCTTTCATCTCCATCCAATAAGACAAAGGAGTAAAGCTGTTGGTGACACAGTTTTGCATGAAGACCCTGATCCCCTGGAGGAACAGAGACTTTCTTCTCAGAGGAGTTCCTCCTCACAGAATAGCAGTGATCACAATAGATGCATCACTGACAGGCTGGAGAGCTGTCTGGGAGGGCTGGTCATTTAGGGCCACGTGGAAGCTCCATTAGTCTTTGGAACACAAATGTGCTCAAACTAAAGGCCTCTTCAAACTTCTTGCCTCAAGGGGTTACTACAGTTCATTCTTCACAAGCATGTGTTAGTGAGATACAGGCAGCACCTCTGAAGTGTATCATATAATTCACCAGGATGGGACGAAGTCGCTACGCTGTGCAGTCTCCAGGTGACTAAGTAGCTACTGACTTGGGCATGGCCCTGTCTAGCATCTCTGAGAACAATTCACATCCCAGTTGTGGCAGCCAATATCCTGTCCAGGACAGGGCCTCTCCCAGGAAAGTGAAGCTTACACCCAAAGTAGTGGGTCAACCAGTTTTAACCAGTTATGGGAAGCCCAGATCGATTTTTATGCATCTAGGGAAACAACTCGTTGTCAGGAATGGTATTCCCCTATAGATACAGAAAGACTGCTCTGGCCTAGGTGTTCTCAGAATCTCAAGAATGGCCAACAGGATTGTTGTATGCTTTCCCCCTCTTCCGTTGATTCCTCAAATCATTTAGAGGATCAAGGAGGGTCATTACTCTCTGCTGATGGTGGCCCCATGCTGGCCAGGAAGGCCATGGTTCCAGACCTGATTTGACTGATACAGGGATGCCATGGCAGCTGCCAGCTCGAGCGGATCTACAGATTTGGCATCCAAACCCGACTGCTCTGAACTTGTGGGTATGGTCTCCGTGGAGTCTGTCTCTCACCAGTTAGATGACACATGAGACACTGAGCAATGCTAAAGTTCCATCTATTCGAACCAATTACTCACTAAGCTGTAAAATAATTTTAAACTGTTGTGTGAACACTAAGGTGTACCCAGTTCTCTGCCAATTGTCCTTTTTTACATCAAGGCAAGGCAGCCAGTACAAACAAGGGTTGTGCCTTTTCTATTTCAGCATTTTATGAGGGGCCAATGACCAGCTATTAGGTCTACTTCCTTTATTAAGTAAGTTTCCTAAGGTTGTTGACCTATGTCCAGACCGTACTCTGCGGGCATTGAGTTCGGTCTTGCCTCGTGTATTAAACTTTCTTACTAAGTCCCAGTATGGGCCTATTGTGAAAACATTGAAACATGTCGCTCTAAATGGATTTATCTTGGCTCTCTGCTCTGCTAATCAGGTAGGAGAGCTCTGTGTTCTCTCTGTTAGTGGAGATGGTTAGCGGTGGAAGGCAGATGGCACAGTAGTGCCACTTAGCCTAGCCCTGCATTTGCCAAAAGTTAAGCCCCAGTTACAATTAGGTACTGGAGTTGGTTTAATATGTTAACCATTTCCTCACATGTAGAACAGGAGCAGCTACTTGTGAACCTGTGTTCAGTGATGGTATTGCGTACTATGTAATTGTACTCAGTCTTGAGGAAAGCTATTGTGGCATGGAGTGGTCAGGTAAGAGAAGTTACCAATAATAAAATAAATGCTATATTCGACTACGCCACCTGGAATAAACCAGTACAGAACAGCCCTATACAAGGGCACACAGGTTTGTTGCCAAAGGCAGGGTGAGCATAAACATCTAGACAATAATATGAACAAGAATGACTTTATTTATACACACAATTGATAAAAAAACAGTCAGTAAAATACAATCACACAAGGTCTCAAATCACATCACAAACACAATACCAGTAACATACAAAATTATTAAATACAAATATAAAATCAAGAGATAAACAGGGAGGTGGCCAACAGAAACCCTCACATTTCTACCCCACACTCACCCATGACACACTCTTGTGAAAAACAAGGTAAAATGTTAAGCACAGCACTCTGTGGACACAGCAGTACAGGGTACCATGGCCAACCCCTCTTACTTTAAAGACCTAAATCCACACACAACAATACAAAATATGCATTAAAATCAAGTTAAATTCAATAACAGTTGAAATTAAAACAAAAACACCAAAGCACAAACAAACACAGCCACTAATCGGTCATCACTAATCGGTGCTGGAGGGGGGAACTGAAATGGCCAGGAAGAGCCAGATTACAGAAACTTAGCCCCCAGCTAGCCCCCAGCAATCCTACCACTCATGCTAACAAAAGACACAGGTTCCAGTTAAAACGCATCCATCAAGACAAAACAGAGCAGTGCTTCCAACACAAATGCAGTAACAAAACGGACAGTTACATGTCTGTTCTAGACAAAAACGGTTAAAACAATTAAGATAATGCTGGACGTCAGTTACTGATGTCTGTTAGGCTTCTTTAATTGAATAGAAAGAAACCCTGGACGTGCACAAACTCATATACAAATTGTTAAACAAACAATACACTCCATACATACCAAGGAAACAGTACTATGCTGCAATACACATGGTCACTCACAACACAGGATTACAGCTACTTGCAGGCCCATGCCTAAAAACAAGCAAGGTAGTAAGCCTCACCATTGAACAGGCAAAAGGCATTTTTAAAACAGGGACTAACCTGAGAACTGGCCAACAGCCAACACGCATGACAGACAGGAGGATATAACCCAACTGCTAGCACTCATTCAATGCATCACATGTCACAAAGGGGCGGTACCAAGGATGATGCATCCCAAGCAGCCAAACACTTCCCTCTTTTATACTCACAACACAGGCACTAATAGGCTCATGAAACTTACAAAACTAACCAATCATAATGAAGTACAAACCCTGATTGGTTCACCTGTTTGGATGACGCAAACCAAGTATACCTCACTCTGCTACACTATCTTCAGCTTTATTTCTACTACAGAAAGGCCGCAAGGGTGCCGCTGTCTAACAGCATTTGTCAATTATTTAATTTGTCTATGTTATTTCTTATACCTATGCTGAAGGGAGTTTTCGGTTCCTACAGGAATACGAGCCCAGTCCCATGATGAGCCATGATCCCACTGCACTAAAAGGAGTTCTGTGGGAGATATTTGTGTGGCAACTTCATGGTCTACTACATCATGTACACTATTGAGATTTATAGAATTGATGTAAACCGTGCAACACCTGTGAGCACTGCAGTTCTGATGTCTGTTGCCCAGCGAGATTTAAGAAATCTAATTCTTCTGTTCCTCGCGACCCCTTTGGTATAAGGTCATCCTATTTAGACCGTAGCGATGGTCAGAGTGAGGTCAAAACAGATCGTAAGTTATGACTATAACTATGGATCTGTGAGACCGAAGGATGACCGTCACTAATCCTTGTCGCTCGGAACTTTGGGCGTTCAAGGTAAGAGAACAAGCCGAAAGTAAAACCCACTTTTATACGTGCAGGAGTTCCACCTCCGGGGTCATGGCCATGACTTTGTTGACATAAGGTCTCGAGAGAAGGCGGAACAAAGGTTATTATTCTATTTAGACCGTAGTGACTGTCATCCTTCAGTCTCACAGATCCATAGTTATAGTCATGACTTACGTTCATTGCTCAATGCAACGATACCTTCAAAATGGCACCTGGGTGACATCAAACATAATAAACGCACGTCACTGACAAAGACCGATTGGTATCTCTGGGCTTTGTGATGGAGGCTCTGTGTATCTGGCTATCAGGGGGTGGAATTTAAATTACTGCACTGCAAATCAAATCAAATCAAATCAAATTTACTTTTTTGTCAATCACAAGCACAAGTGCCTTGGTGAGTGAAATTTTACGAGCGTGCTCAGACAGTGCAAAAAAACAACAACAACAATTCATATTTACAGCACAATGTGCAAAATACACATACATATACTCAGGTACACATAGTGTACTATAAAGACATACGTCTTTTACCAATGCAGGCATTGTTTGTAGTTTTGCATTGAAATAGTAATATTTTAATTAATTAACTAATTAATATTTGTTTTAACTAAATTTGATGCCTTCAGTCTCTGATTGTTTGTACTATTTGGCAAACTGTTGGTTTGTGAACAGACCCCAGATCGCATGTCCATAGAGTGTGATGGTTGTTGTGATTGACTGAATTATTTTTAGCCAGATTATGTTTGGAAAGTTTTTTTTTTTTTAATGTTTGTGTAGTTCTAAGGGCATGTTGTGTAATTTAAAGTTATGGTACTGGTCTTGGTTTTTGTGTCTTCTTCAGAATCTCTCTTTCTCTCTCCTTCCTTTTCTCCTTTTTCATTCACTTGTTGTCATAAAACAATAGGTTCAGTTTAATGTTGGAATATTGAGTAGGCTAAATATAGCTTAAATCACTATTTGTATGGGTTGTTTAGGAGTCCACTAATAAAAGTAGGCCTACATGCATTTGACAGCAGTGAAATGTTTTGAACGCTGCAATGCAACTAACATTTTAGATCGCGAGATGTCAGTGTAAACCTATAAAAAGACTCGTGACGTCAAACAGCTGCTCAATGTTTTTTTTTTTTTTTTTTTGGTTCCGCCCTCTCGGTTTATTCATGTTTCTCATTTTCAGCACTGGTACTGTTAGATTAGTCAGGATTGAGTACGGCGTTATTGCATTGTCTGACTGGTTTTCAGCGTAAATGTGTGCAACAGTGGATCTACACAACAAATTTGTAGATTGAGCTTGAAATTCAGTTGGAAGGGATTTTTGTAATATCAGAAAAATGGAACAAAGAAGACTCTCTCGTCAGCTGGAGCTGAATGCGAAACTCGCTTTCATTGCTGTATCGCTGTTGTTCGGGAGAGCAGTTTGGGCACAAATACGGTACTCGATCTCGGAGGAGCAGAAGGACGGAGCTGCTGTGGGAAATATCGCGAAGGATTTAGGTATTGATCACAGAACACTAAAGGAAAGAGGATTTCGCATCGTCTCGACCTCAGGCGAGTCAATGTTCAGTGTGAATCAGAATGACGGTGCTTTGTATGTTAACGGTAAAATAGACAGAGAGGAAGTGTGCGAGAGAAGCACCCCGTGTTTAATCAATCTGAAAATCGCTTTAGAAAACCCACTAGAAATTCACTATGTCACTGTAGAGATATTAGACGTAAACGATCACAGTCCGCTCTTTTCCGAGAATGAAAAGCGGCTGGAAATTTGGGAATCTGCTGTGCCAGGCGCGCGATATCCACTACAGGCAGCGCATGATCCGGATACTGGAAGCAATTCGGTTCAGACCTACAAACTCAGTCATAACGATCATTTCCGCCTTGAAATTAAAGACCGAGAAGATGGTAAAATTCCTATTCTGATTTTACACAAGCCGCTTGACAGGGAAGTGACGAAAAACATAAAATTAGAATTGACTGCTTTAGATGGAGGGAGACCTCCTAAGTCTGGCTCAGTAGAAATATTTATTGATGTGCTGGATATAAACGATAATGTACCTGTTTTTACGAAGGACTCTTACACGGTGACATTAAATGAAAATGCACCCGTGGGCACAACAGTTGTACAGGTCAATGCCACTGATTTGGACGAGGGTCAAAATGGAGAGGTTGTTTATGCTTTGGGAAATAATGTCAAGAATAATTTACGCAGACTTTTTAAAGTTAATGAAATCACAGGGGAAATTATTTTGATGGATCGTTTAGATTTTGAGGTAAAAGATATATACGAAATTGACATTCAGGCGTCTGACAAAGGAATTGTTCCTCTTGCGACGGATAAAAGTGTAATCATAAAAATAGTTGATGTAAATGATAATGCACCGGAAATGGAGGTGACATCATTTTCAAGTGCCATTCCAGAGGATTCTAAACCTGGTACTACAGTGGCTTTGATAAGCGTCACCGATTTAGACTCTGGGCTCAATGGAAAAATCTCATGTTCAATATCCGATGATATACCTTTTAAACTAATGCCGTCATCACAAGCTAATATTTATTCTTTAATTACTTCTGGATTACTTGACAGAGAAACGGAATTCCAGTATGACATCACATTAAGTGCAAAAGATATGGGACAGCCATCATTGTCTTCTGTTAAATCTATAACAGTTCTGATATCAGATGTAAATGACAATAGTCCAGCATTCTCATTTTCTCCGTATGCGTTTTATGTTATGGAAAATAATGTCCCAGGCAAATTTTTATTTTCTGTGTCTGCTACTGACAAAGACTCTAATGAAAATGCTATAGTCAGCTATCAAATATGGAGAGAAAGTAGCAAAGAAAACAAATATATGTCCTTTGTTAATATTAACTCTGAAAATGGAGAGATTTATGCACTAAATAGCTTTGACTTTGAAACTGTTAAAATGTTCCAGTTCCATGTTCTAGCCAAAGACTCTGGAACTCCGTCTCTGAGCAGTAACGTGACAGTGAACGTGTTTATTCTGGATCAGAACGACAATGTTCCAGTGATCTTATATCCAGTCAGTGCTAACGGTTCTGCTGAGGGTGTGGAAGAGATTCCCCGTAATGTGAACGCAGGTCATTTGGTGACTAAAGTCAGAGCCTATGACGCAGATATAGGATACAACGGCTGGTTATTATTTTCACTGCAGGAAGTTAGTGACCACAGTCTCTTTGGTTTGGACCGCTATACAGGACAGATAAGGACCCTTCGCTCATTCACAGAAACAGACGAGGCCCAGCATAAACTGCTCATACTGGTCAAAGACAATGGGAACGTTTCTCTCTCAGCAACAGCGACTGTGATTGTCAAAGTTGTGGAGCCCAAAGAGGCTTTTGCAGCTTCTGATGTGAAAAACACAGTAAAAGACGAGGAGGAAAACAACGTGACATTTTATTTGATGATCACTTTGGGCTCGGTTTCAGTGCTTTTTGTCATCAGCATCATCGTGTTGATTGTAATGCAGTGCTCTAAATCGACAGACTATTCGTCCAAGTATTTACAGGACACAAATTACGACGGGACTCTGTGTCACAGCATCCAGTACAGATCTGGAGACAAACGGTACATGTTAGTTGGACCCAGAATGAGTATCGGCTCTACTATAGTCCCTGGCAGTAATGGAAATACTCTAGTGATCCCAGATCGCAGGAGGAGAGATTCTGGAGAGGTAAGAAAAAGACTAGCGTTGTGCTATATTGCATTCATGGCAAGCATTGTACTTGTATTATTTGTAATACTTTTTAGTGCTTTTATTTTAATTTAATAGCTACACATGCATGTGAATTAAATATTATTCCTGGAATGTTTCCTGTGCCCCAATGACTGAACAAACTGTAAAAGTAACCGTCAGAGCGAGAGTCGCTGTCCTTGGTGCTGAATACGTGATGCAGCTGTCTGTTCTGCAAAGTTGTCTCATTCTTTCTATTTATGTGAATATTTTAGGTGTATTAGACAAGCTCCAAGAACTTAAAAAAATTCGAATTTGTTTCGTTATGAACTTTTAGCTTTTAATGAATAGCAATGCAATGAAAGAGCGCCAGATGTCAGTCTAAACCTGAAATGAAACTCAAAACGTCAGAGTACCTCCCTGTTTTTTTCGTCATCATTTAGATTTGTATATGATCTCGTTCATCAACGGCGTGGCTTGCTCGGTGGTTTTGTCCTTTGTTTTTCTTCGTAATATCTTTCGAGGATTACGGAATCTTTCATGTGGTCATTGGACTAATATTTGGACAGTCGTTGTGAAATTGCTGTGGAACCAATACGTTGCAAAAATGGGACAAAGAAGATGTGATCAGTGGCCTGAGCGGCATGTGAAAATCGTCTTCATTGTAGTATCGCTTGTTTTTGGCAGAACGGTTTGGGCGCAAATACGCTACTCAGTTTCTGAAGAGCAAAAGGACGGAGCTGCTGTGGGAAATATCGCGAAGGATTTGGGCATTGATTACAGAATCTTAAAGGAGCGAGGGTTTCGCATCGTCTCGACCTCAATGGAGTCAATGTTCAGTGTGAATCAGAATGACGGTGTCTTGTATGTGAACGGTAAATTAGATAGAGAGGAGGTGTGCGAAAGGAAGCACCCCGTGTTTAATAAATCTAAAAATCGCATTAGAAAATCCTCTAGAGATTCATTACGTGACTGTTGATGTAATAGACGTGAATGACCACGCTCCGAGATTTCAAGACCACGAAAAGCATTTAGAAATAAGTGAAACGGTGCTTCCCGGTGCACGATTCCAGCTTCAGGCAGCTCGCGATCCAGACAGTGGCAGTCATTCAGTTCAGACTTATAAACTGAGCCACACCGATTATTTCCGTATTGAAATTAAAGATCGCGATGAAGACGGCAAAGTTCCAGTGCTGATTTTACAAAAGCCGCTCGACCGAGAGATTACAAAAACTATGAAATTGCAGCTGACTGCTTTAGATGGAGGCAGACCACCAAAGTCTGGAACTATGGAAATTGTAACAATAGACGTGTTAGATATAAACGATAATGCACCTGTTTTCACTAAGGAACTTACACTGTAATGCTGAATGAAAACGCACCTGTAGGCACAACGTATTTTTAGGGTGAACGCAACTGATTTGGACGAAGGTCAGAACAGCGAAATTTTTATTCATTGGGCATAGCGTCAATGATAAACTGCGTAAACTTTTTAATGTTAATCCAATCACAGGAGAAATATTGTGACCGGTCTTTTGGATTTTGAAGTTAAAGATAAATATGAGATTGACATTCAAGCATCTGACAAAGGAATTGTTCCTCTAACAACAGATAAAAGTTTAACTATAAAAATTGCTGATATAAATGATAATCCCCCTCAGATAGAAGTGACATCATTCTCAAGCGCCATTCCTGAAGACTCCAAACCTGGCACAACGGTAGCTTTAATAAGCGTATCTGATTTAGATTCTGAAATAAATGGGAAAGTCACCTGTTCATTACCTGAGGACATACCTTTCAAACTAATGCCGTCATCACAAGAAAATACATACTCGTTAGTGACAACTTCATCTCTTGACAGAGAGACAATTTCTCGCTATGACATCACATTAGAAGCCAAAGACGCTGGTCAGCCACCGCAGTCTTCGGTTAAATCTATAACTGTCCAGGTATCAGATGTTAATGACAATGTTCCAGAATTTTCATTTTCTCCTTATGCATTTTATGTGATGGAGAATAATGCTCCAGGCATATCTTTATTTTCTGTGTCTGCCTCTGACAAAGACACAAGTGAAAACAGTGTAGTCAGTTATCAAATATGGAGAGATGGTGTAGAAAAAAATATACATCTTTCATTAATATTAACTCTGAAACTGGGGAGATTTATGCACTAAAGAGTTTCGATTTTGAAAATGTTAAAACTTTCCAGTTCCAAGTTGTTGCTACAGACTCTGGAACTCCGTCTCTGAGCAGTAACGTGACAGTGAACGTGTTTATTCTGGATCAGAACGACAATGTTCCAGTGATCTTATATCCAGTCAGCGCTAACGGTTCTGCTGAGGGTGTGGAAGAGATTCCCCGTAATGTGAACGCAGGTCATTTGGTGACTAAAGTCAGAGCCTATGACGCAGATATAGGATACAACGGCTGGTTATTATTTTCACTGCAGGAAGTTAGTGACCACAGTCTCTTTGGTTTGGACCGCTATACAGGACAGATAAGGACCCTTCGCTCATTCACAGAAACAGACGAGGCCCAGCATAAACTGCTCATACTGGTCAAAGACAATGGGAACGTTTCTCTCTCAGCAACAGCGACTGTGATTGTCAAAGTTGTGGAGCCCAAAGAGGCTTTTGCAGCTTCTGATGTGAAAAACACAGTAAAAGACGAGGAGGAAAACAACGTGACATTTTATTTGATCATCACTTTGGGCTCGGTTTCAGTGCTTTTTGTCATCAGCATCATCGTGTTGATTGTAATGCAGTGCTCTAAATCGACAGACTATTCGTCCAAGTATTTACAGGACACAAATTACGACGGGACTCTGTGTCACAGCATCCAGTACAGATCTGGAGACAAACGGTACATGTTAGTTGGACCCAGAATGAGTATCGGCTCTACTATAGCACCAGGCAGTAATAGGAACACTCTAGTGATCCCAGATCGCAGGAGGAGAGATTCTGGGGAGGTAAGAAACTTTACGGTTTGATATATTTTTATTTTGATGTGTATTTTTAATGCCATTAGCATTTAGATATGGATTGTGGTGAAAGAGTTGCAGCAAACTCTTAGACATTACTGGACAGTGGTTTTCTGGGTCCCAGCCAAATGTTCTCTCTAAGCTGTGCGCGCGCGCGGCCGCACACTTCTTCCACCGCGGCCGCGCAGAGAAATAATGTGCCGCGCACACGCAAAAATGAGTTGGGAAAGCAATTTGATTGTATTCTAGTAAAAACGAAAGAATTCCAATGCACGGGTAAACCGCTATAGAGCTGGTGCCGCTATAGATTTAGAACCGGTGAATGTGGTTTACAGGTTTCATAGAAAGAGAACGGTGTGCGCCAAATGTGCGCTGTAGAAACCGAATACTTCAATGGTTGCGGATGAAATAGCTCAAATAGAGAGCCAACGCAAACGCAATGACATGTGAAATAAAACGTCCTCATGTTTTAAAGAAAAGTGGCTTGATTGAGTGCTGGAAATCGCAGAGGATGGACACAGAACGGTGACAAAACTCTGAGACATTTAGATAGTCCCACACAGGTGTATTGTGCAATCTGTACTTCATAGGGATGTTTAGAAAGCTATAGAAGAATTCACGTTTTTTTATTTATTATTATTTTTTTATATTTAACTCCAGATCTCAGTTCAAATGCTTCAGTGTGTTTTCTATTCTCTTCTATCAGTTTAAATGCCAACTGTTTTGATATTATTATATTACATAGCTCTATATTATAAACCTAATACATAATTGACCTTATTTTTTATGGAGTCACTTATGCTCATCAAGGCTGTATTTATTTGATAAAAATACAGAAAACAAACAGTAATATTGCAAACTCTTAGGCTATTGCAATATTGGTTTTCTATTTTAATATATTTTAAAATATAGTGTATTCCTGTAAAGCAAAGCTGAATTTTCAGCATCATTATTCCAGTTCTCAGTGTCACATGATCCTTCAGAAATCATTCTAATATGCTGATTTATTATCAGTGTTGAAACTGTTGTGCTGCTTAATATTTTTGGAACCTTTTTTTCTTTGATTATTTGATTAGACTAATAAAAAGTTTAAAAGAACAGCATTAATTAAAAATATACATATGTTCTAACAATATAAGTCTTTACTATCACTTTTGATCCATTTAACATATCCATGCTGAATACAATTATTAATGAAAAAAATAAGAATAACAAAGAAAAAATTTACTGACCCCAAACTTTTGAATAGTACTGTATATTGCAACACAATTTTTTTATTTTGAATAAAGACTGTTCTTTTTAACTTTTTATTTCTCAAAGAATCCTGAAAAATATCACAGGTCCCAAAAAAATATTAAGCAGCACAACTTTTTCCAACATTGATTATAAATCAGCATATTAGAATGATATCTGAAGGATCATGTGACACTGAAAATTCAGCTTTTCTTCACATGAAAACATTATATTTCAAAGTATATTAAAACCGAAAACTTTTTTTTAATTGCAATAATATTTCACAATATTATTTTGTGAAATAATATTCAGTATTTTGTATCAAAAAATACAGCCTTGATGAGCCTAAGAAACTTCTTTAAAAACTTTACTGATCCCAAACTTCAGTGTATTATACTGTAAAAATGTTTTATCATGTAACCTAAAATGTACATAATTTAGTTACATCAAGGGTCAAATCAAATATAAATAGCACACATTGAACTTAAAAAGTTACACACTCTTTTGTGCGCGCGCTGTACAGGTCTGGTATAAAGAATGTTTTTGCTCAGTTGGCCTAAATGTCCGCCCAATAGAGAAGTTTTGCTCAGCAAGAAAAAAAAACACATTAGAGGGAACATTGGTCCCAGCATACTTTGCACGGGATTGGATTAGAATATTATATGTTGAAATGTTACTAAGTGTAGGATTCATTCGCTAGTGTATAATTTTCAGATTTAGAAGAGTTCATGTTGTTGCTATTTTTGTGGTTACGATTGTGCTGAAGCATGGATTTTGTACTTAGATTAGGGCTGCAATGAAGACCACGGTGTTTCTTTACTAAATATGCAGCAGCTGTGCAAATGCCAGTGCAGTGTGTCTTTTCTTGTTTACTCTTCTTATACATTACAATTATTTTAAAACATTGATTTTAACTATACTGTATTTTGCATGTGAAAATGACTGTTTTTTTAAACTAAAGGTTAATTCGATATTTTGAGGTGAAATTCAAAGAATAAGTCAAGTTATATAGATATATTTTCATTGAATTAGGATTTTTTATTTGATAGTACAGTTTGACAATTTTAGATTATCTTTATCTCTCTCTCTCGCTCTCTCTATCTATCTATCTATCTATCTATCTATCTATCTATCTATCTATCTATCTATCTATCTATCTATCTATCTATCTATCTATCTATCTATCTATCTATCTATCTATCTATCTATCTATCTATCTATCTATCTATCTATCTATCTATCTATCTTATTTATTTTGATTATCATTATCATTATTATTATTTAGTATGGTAGTTAACACTTTTTCCCTACATATACAATTGTAAGTCTTACAACTAGTTAATTTAAAAATAAGTAATAACTGTTATACAATCCTTGTACTATAGCTTTTAGTAAAAGATGAGTGTCATACAGTAGTACCTACTCTGAGAATTATTGTCATGGTTGGTGTCATTGTGTCATCATCATGTTTTGTCAACTACATGTCAATACTATGATGGCTTTAGAATATTAATTAAAATTAGAATGATTGATAATAAGCTTCAAGTTCATATAATTATTGAGTGACAACGATCCAGCTACAACCTGTGTTTGTAATAAAGTGAACTACTTTCTAGTGCCATTGTTTGTTTAAAAGTTTACAAGTTAACTTTTTTGATTGCAACTTTAGACTATATAAAATTGGACTGTTTTGGTTGACATTAAATATAAAACTACAATACTGCAAAGGCTTGTAAACAGTTAAAATCACTTCAGTGCGGCATTTGGACATACATCTCTAGCCTTAAATATGACTTATTTAAATGTTCAAGTTATTCCGTTTTATGTTCTTTTTAAAATGTTAATCATTTTGTCAGATAAACCCTGTTTTTCGACTTAGCCAAACTGTATATTATTTTAATTTTAATTTTATTTATAGTTTGCAGTGAAAAATAAATTCGCATGGTGTCAGTGCACACCAAAAAATACGGACCTGACGTGGTAGCATCGTGTGTTGGCAATTTCATTCGCTCTCTCCATCAGTTCGTTAAGAACGCCGCGGACATTGCCTTCACATTCGCCAAGAGCTACCTGCTGCGTATCTTAAGGATTTTCTGACATAAATCATGATTTTTGTGGTCAGCGCTTAACTCTGTTATGGGTCAACATTTTAGAGTGGAACATCTTTAAACACCGTTTTAATTTCCTGCAAAATGCAACAAAGGGCGCGTTCGTCATGGCGCCGCAGACTTCTATTCATGGCACTGGGAACGCTGCTTTGGAGAGAGGTATGCGCACAAATACGATATTCTCTTTCTGAGGAGCAAAAAGAAGGATCTGTGGTCGGAAACCTTGCGAAGGATTTAGGTCTCGATACGAAAACGTTAAAGGAGAGAGGATTTCGGATCGTTTCAACCTCAGGCGACTCGCTGTTCACGGTAAATCAGAATGACGGGATTTTAAGTGTAAATGGGAAAATAGATCGCGAGGAGGTGTGCGAGAAAAGCGGCTCGTGTGTCATCAATCTAAAAATCGCACTAGAAAACCCTTTAGAGATTCACTATGTGTCGATTGAAATCGTGGACATCAACGACCATGCTCCGACATTCCCGGAGAAAGAAAAGCGGTTGGAAATATCGGAATCCGCTTTACCTGGAGCTCGGTATCAATTACAGGCGGCGCGGGATCCCGATGGAGGAATGAACTCTGTTCAACAATATAAACTCAGTCATAATGATAATTTCCGCATAGAGGTTAAAGATCGCGGAGAAGATCGCAAAATGCCCATTTTAATTCTTCAAAAGCCTTTGGATAGAGAAACAAGAAGTAGACACAAGCTAGTCCTCACTGCGCTTGATGGAGGGCGACCCCCAAAGTCTGGAACAATGGATATAATAGTTGAATGTTTTGGATGTTAATGACAATATGCCAGTTTTCACACAAGAAGTTTACTCTGTAACGCTTCAAGAAAATGTCCCTGTGGGCACAACTGTTATACAGGTGAATGCTACTGATATGGATGATGGTCCAAATGGAGACATTTTTTATTCGTTTGATAAGGATATAGACAGCAGGCTTACAAATCTTTTTGATTTAAACTCCAGTACTGGAGAAATGACTGTAATTGGCCCGATAGATTTTGAAGTGATGAATAACTTTGAAATAGATATCCAAGCATCAGACAAGGGAAGTGCTCCTCTCACATCAGATAAGAGTATAACCATAAAAATCGTTGATGTAAATGACAATGTGCCCGAGATTGAAGTCACATTTTTTTCAAGTGCAGTGCCTGAAGACTCTAAAATTGGAACAACTGTGGCTTTAATCAGCGTCAGTGATTTGGACTCTGGTGTGAATGGGAAAGTGTTGTGCTACATAACTGAAGAAGTACCTTTCAGACTAACGGCATCATCTCAAGATAACATTTACGCACTGGTTACAGCCTCATCTCTTGATAGAGAAACTGTGCCTCGCTATGACATCACGTTAGTTGCCAAAGATGCTGGGCAGCCACCTCTGTCTTCAGTCAAAACTATAACTGTGCAGATATCTGATGTAAATGACAATAGTCCAGCATTTTCACTTTCACCCTATGCTTTTTATGTGATGGAAAACAATATTCCAGGAAAATCTTTGTTTTCTGTGTCTGCTTCTGATCGTGACTTAGATGAAAATGCTGTTGTACACTATAGCATTTGGAGAGACCCTGGAGATAAAAACAAATATGCATCTTTCATTAATATTAACTCTGAAAATGGAGAGATTTATGCACTAAAGAGCTTTGACTTTGAAACTGTTAAAATGTTCCAGTTCCATGTTCTCGCTACAGACTCTGGAACTCCGTCTCTGAGCAGTAACGTGACAGTGAACGTGTTTATTCTGGATCAGAACGACAATGTTCCAGTGATCTTATATCCAGTCAGCGCTAACGGTTCTGCTGAGGGTGTGGAAGAGATTCCCCGTAATGTGAACGCAGGTCATTTGGTGACTAAAGTCAGAGCCTATGACGCAGATATAGGATACAACGGCTGGTTATTATTTTCACTGCAGGAAGTTAGTGACCACAGTCTCTTTGGTTTGGACCGCTATACAGGACAGATAAGGACCCTTCGCTCATTCACAGAAACAGACGAGGCCCAGCATAAACTGCTCATACTGGTCAAAGACAATGGGAACGTTTCTCTCTCAGCAACAGCGACTGTGATTGTCAAAGTTGTGGAGCCCAAAGAGGCTTTTGCAGCTTCTGATGTGAAAAACACAGTAAAAGACGAGGAGGAAAACAACGTGACATTTTATTTGATCATCACTTTGGGCTCGGTTTCAGTGCTTTTTGTCATCAGCATCATCGTGTTGATTGTAATGCAGTGCTCTAAATCGACAGACTATTCGTCCAAGTATTTACAGGACACAAATTACGACGGGACTCTGTGTCACAGCATCCAGTACAGCTCTGGAGACAAACGGTACATGTTAGTTGGACCCAGAATGAGTATCGGCTCTACTATAGTCCCGGGCAGTAATGGAAATACTCTAGTGATCCCAGATCGCAGGAGGAGATGTTCTGGAGAGGTAAAATGTTTCTTTATATTGTTTGGCCTTAACTGTCCTCTCATCACCATGTTAAATACATTAAAAATATACAAATGCAGCAATTGTTCATGTCCTAGATAGAGAAGCTGATCTCTAATATAAAAGTGTTCAACAGACTGAAGGACCCTGATGAGATTATGACAGTTTCAGGCCTAGGGACTGAACATATGTATGTGTTTATGTATAATATTTATATATGTGATGTAGTGTTAGTTCACTGTTGGAAGTATATAACGTATGAAGTCTAGTATCTCACTAGATTATCTCACTAACTCCAATACAGGCTTTGATGCAAAAGATGCAAGGATATATTTACATTTTTTAGTATTTTTATTTGTTTTATAATGTTTTTCAAAGTATTTCATTTTCCATTTTTAAATTCATGAAAGTAATGGAGAAAATCTCTCTCTCTCTCTCTCTCTCTCTCTCTCTCTCTCTCTCTCTCTCTCTCTCTCTCTCTCTCTCTCTCTCTCTCTCTCTCTCTCTCTCTCTCTCGCACGCACGCACGCACGCACGCACGCATGCACACACTCACTCACTTATTATACTATTATTATTATACTCGCTTGTAGCATTTATGTCCCCTGACCTTATCTGTATTTGTGACTTTTGTTTATCTGTTGTCAGTCTCATTCGCATATGCTTGCAGATGTGATGACAATTAATCATTAACGTTCATTAACATTCCATCAAATTGCACATTCTGATTCCCATTAATTCTCTGTCTGGTATCCATAGCAACACACTCATTACCATGAGAAAAGGAAACATGAACAGGACATGGAGACAAACAGATAGAGATTAATAGAATAAACTGGTTGGTCAGCATGCTGGGTTTTAAACAACTGGGTTTATTACATGAAATGGATTTAGATAGAGAAGTTGATACTGTAATTTAGTCGCAGATGGTGTCAACAGATACATCCCCCTGTGAAGAGGACACACAGAGTCATGTGTTTGATTGTGGGAGGCAGTCTCAGTTGCGTGTTCTCTCGGTGTGTGTGTGTAGTGGCTTGTGCTGTCGTGCTTGTCTGGTTAATAAGATTGTTTCTGTATAAATAAGCATCATATGAATGAGGTTGCTCATTTTAATGTAGCACTTTGATGACAGCAGATTTAAAAAAAAATCTATTGGAGAGTTTATTTATGTGCTGAACACCTCAGGCTGTTACTCGAGCATATTTTAGTCCATCAAGCAGACAGGATTGGCATTATTCCATGTTGCTGAACACACACAGCCAGAGCCGCTGCTTGCCAAATGGGTGCCCTAAGCAGGATTGTTCAGTTGTGCCCCCTCCCTCAAATATTATGGAAGTAAATAAACAACACCTAATATAGGGGTAAAAATAGAGCTTTAATAAATATAAATTGTAAATACATTTTATTATTTACAAATTACAATTGTAGCTCTAGTCAGTTACCTATGGCTATTATTTTATTAATACAGTTGTCTGATTGGTTTTATGGTCTCAAGCATTCAGACATCACACAAAAAATTAAGCTGTTTTACTACG
This sequence comes from Ptychobarbus kaznakovi, assembly GCA_027422405.1. NCBI lineage: Eukaryota > Metazoa > Chordata > Actinopteri > Cypriniformes > Cyprinidae > Ptychobarbus > Ptychobarbus kaznakovi. Next base: position 5,775,501 of record CM049811.1, read on the forward strand.
ATAAAATAGTTTATACATAGTTCAAACATAGTTTTTTTGTAAGGGTTGTGATGTCCACATTTTTTTTGTTGAAGAAATTATAGGAGGCTGTGTCATTTATAGCAAAAAGGTGGCCAAAAATGAAAGATTAAGTGGATATTTGAATTAAATGTTTGGTCAATAGCCTATTAAACAAGCATATGATCGTCATTGTAAGTGTAACAGCAGCAATTACCAGGCCTTTGGCACCCTATGCATTTGTAATAACATGCAATGTTAAAAAAAAAAAAAAAAAAAAAAAAACAATAGACACCATCACAAAATGTATAATGGTTTTACTAGTTATAATGGGACTTGTATTGGTTTTAATGGAAACATAATAGACCCTGTTGGTCTCTACTGGTAATTGGTTACCTTCTATTGGTGGCTTGTTAAAACCAATACATTATTTGAAGTAACAAAACCATGGTTAATTTGTGGGTACAATGGCTATTAGAACCATATTTAAAAAAAATATATAAATACTTTGTGTTAAAACCATGGCCAACTTTCATAAGGGAACATGGAAACTCAGAGAGAATATTAGATGCGTTGGTGGTGGTGAAATTATTAACCTCAACACCCAAACATTTTCACAGGATTATGAATGTAGCCTACATGAAAGTGATGCACGGGCTTCGTTTTCATCTTTTTTTTTCTTGGTGCCGGATTTCTGATGTATTTTCACTTGTGTTTTCTATTCACTGTTTTTTTATTCTATCTTCCCTCACTCTCCTCATCTTTTTTGTTTCCCTTGTAATTTTCATTTGCCATTTATCCGTCCATCCATCCATCCGTCCGTCCTTCTGTCCGTCCGTCACAATATCTGTCTGTCATCTTTCTATTCACTGTTGTTGTTTTTTTTATTAAAACAGTGAATATAAAACACAAGTTGTCCGTCTGTCACAATGTCTGTCTGTCTGTCTGTTGTCCTGTCTGTCTGTCACAATGGCTGTCTGTCTGTCTGTCTGTCTGTCTGTCTGTTTGTATGCCTGTCTGTCTGTCCGTCTGTCACAATGACTGTCTGTCTGTCTGTCTGTGTGTGTGTCTGTGTGTGTGTCCATCCGTCTGTCTATCTATATGTCTGTCTGTTTGTCCGTCTGTCTGTCACAATGTCTGTCTGTCTGTCTGTCTGCTTGTCCGTCTGTCTGTCACTCTGTCCGTCTGTCTATCTATATGTCTGTCTGTTTGTCCGTCTGTCTGTCACTGTCTGTCTGTCTGTCCGTCCGTCCCTCCGTCTGTCTGTGTGTGTGTGTCTGTCTGTCTATCTGTCTGTCTGTTTGTCCGTCTGTCTGTCTGTATCTGTTGTCTGTCTGTCTGTCTGTCTGTCTGTCTCTCTGTCTGTATGTCTGTCTGTTTGTGTTCTGTCTATCTGTCTGTCTGTCCGTCCGTCTGTCCATCCGTCTGTCTGTGTCTGTGTGTGTGTGTCTGTCTGTCTGTCTGTCTGTCTGTCTGTCTGTCTGTCTGTCTGTCTGTTCTCTGTCACTCTGTCTGTCTGTCTGTCTGTCTGTCTGTCTGTCTGTCTGTCTGTCTGTCTGTCTGTCTGTCTGTCTGTCTGTCTGTCCGTCCGTCCGTCTGTGTGTGTGTGTGTGTGTGTGTGTTTGTCTGTGTGTCCATCCGTCTGTCAGTCTGTCTGTCTGTCCGTCTGTCCATCCGTCTGTCTGTCTGTCTATCTATCTGTATTATTATTATTACTATTTATATAGATACATTGTTGTATACTATTACAGTAATTAATTTGTCTAAATTAAATCAGTATTTTATATAGAGTTTTGGGATGAGTAAGGTTTTTAAATGTTCTTTGTTTGGATGATGAAATCCACTGTCCTGCTGTGCAGAGAGTACTGAACTGCAGGTCTAATCAGGTATTGCAGAGATCAGCAGAATATTGGTCTGGTCCAGCAAACACACACACACACACGCACACGCACACGCACACACACACACACACACTGATCATAGACCAGCCCAGCTAGGGTGCTGCTCAGCATCTCATTAAGTTGCTGCAGAATATGCTATTTGAAACCTTTGTTCCGTGTCTGAATAAAAACCTTGGATTTTATAACAGTGGAAAGCTATTCAGGAAGTCTCTGTTATAAATGCTCATCTTTGGTTCAGATTTCGGTTAAATTAAATTATCTGTTTAATTATTTAGCATTGCAGTTGAGTTATCAATGCTCTGACATCCAGCAAAATAACAGTGAAAATAATTTCACAATATTTTATTATGTAAATATTTTTAATTTCTATAAAAGATTCATTGTTAGAGATTTACAACTTTTTTGCCCTCCCCAGTTGCTATGGTAACAGCAGAGCTAGAACACTTTCTTTGTTTACTGATTCCAGTTACTTGGGTAACAAAAAGGCCTTTTGCAGCTATTTTGGAGTAACTGATTTAAAAAATATGTATTTTTTTAAATGACATTTAAAGTGAAACAATTAAGCTTGGTTTGTTTATTTGTCTGTTAGCTGGACATATTCTGCTAAGTGTGGTTTTGTTGTTACCTGTATGTGATTTGGATCTAAGCTCTGCTCTGCTGCCTGTGTTTTATCTTCTTGATGCGTAGATGCATATTCATGGTCATATTATTGATGCATGTTATTTTAAGGAAAAACTTTTGTTTTTGTAATCTTTCAAATATAAAAATTTGCTTTGTTCTCTAAAACTGTTGATTTTTAAAAAATGCATAATTCATCTTGTTTGTCAGACACTGACATTGTGCATTGCCATCATCGTTCTTAACCTATTAAATGTTGTTTTATTTTATTTTTTTATTTGTTTAATACGTATGAAATGACTGTTGGAATATTTATTCCGGATACAGTTTCTTTAGTGATGCATCAGTTTTCCACATTTACAAATTAGAGTTTTTACTGTCGAATTATCTTTTTTTTCAGAACTGTTCATTTTGACATATCATCCATGATCCAAATCAGCTGACATCTCTCTATCTTAATGCAAAACATAATTGCCTGAGCATTTTGAACATGAGAGATCATTTTAATGTCAGTTTAGCAGGTCAGGTCCGTCCACTGACACATGTTGATATAGTTCTGGTAGGTCAATGCAGATCAGCTTTAAGGCAACTGCAACACACTACAGGTTGTTTGAACACAAAATGTACTGTGCAGATGTAAATGTACAAAAGGCTTGAGCAGGAAACACAAAAATTGCATAACATGGCATGGCAGGGCAGACTGTTCTGTGAATGTATGTGCATGAGAGCAGGTCAGGTCCATTCTGCAGTGGTTCAGTACTTTAGTGGGTCACATCAGTTCTGCTTTTGGTTCATGTGGTTATAAGTAGCTCTGTCCTCTATATCTCTGTCTGCAGCTGGTCTCAATTGTATCTCTCTCTCTCTCTCATTTATATAATCTTTGGCTTTAAGTCTACATTTGTCTTCTGAACTCTATCTCTCCTAATGGTCATAGAAACAGTCATGTTGGCTTTAGAAGTGCGTTTAATTTAAATGATGAATATTATTATTAGATGCATTGGTCTATAATCAGTGTTGGGGTAACGCATTACAAGTAAACAGAGTTACGTAATAATATTACTTTTTTCAAGTAACTAGTAAAGCAACGCATTACTTTTTAATTTACAAGAAAATATCTGAGTTACTTTTTCAAAAAAGTAATGCCAGTTACTTTTTTTCCATTTATTGACTGACTGCGCGCTGTGTGAACATCACTAAATGTGAATGTGTATTAATCCATTCACTTGCAAAAACAGATTCAGTATTCATCAAAATGAAAATTCATTAAAACTCAGAAAATTACGCAAACTTGCAATAATTAAATGTTAAACAACACAAATGTATCTAATCCCATTTTACAGTTTTTTTCAATTGCATTCAAGCATTGTTCAATACTGAAACTACATTTTCAAAACTGTTCATACAGTCTGCATTACCAACACGAATCTTGGCAGTTGATCTCACCTCCAAAACTCACTCAGACCAACAAAACACTTCATATAGGTCTCAAAATGAGCTTTTTCATCCTAACACTGGGAACAATTCTCATTCAGAAAACATACATTTAATTCATAACACACTAGTCAAAAAAACTAACAACAGGGAGCATTACATAATTTATCAAGTTTTATCTTTGAAGTTTTAATGATTTGTCATGTAAGTATTTCTTTATTGGATAAGAATAACGTCTTTTCGTTTTACTAACTGTATTACAGCACAAAGAATGAATGAGAAAAGCATAATTTTCCCCTTATCTTTTTACATACAAAAAACAAAAACCCATCAACATTTACAAAATTTACATGTGAATAATAAAAAAACTAAAAATGGATATAAAAGTTAAGTATAAATATATATATATATATATGAATAAATTCTGAAGCAATAAAAAAAATACATCATCAGTCTAGTATAATGAGATACTGTATGTGCAGTATTGGAGTCCCAGAAGATCTTTGAGTGTTGTTTGTATGTCTCTAAGTGTTGATGTTGGTTTCATCTGGGTTTGGAATAAATGGATGGATGTTCAGTACTGTAAGGCTTCTAGTCGTCCCTCTCTCTGCCACTCTTTTTTCCCTCACCAATGTGTCTTCCCTGATCCATATTTCCAAACTAAATCATTCCAAAGCCATCCATTTATCAAAAGATAACAAAGAAAGAAAGAAAGAAAGAAAGAAAGAAAGAAAGAAAGAAAGAAAGACTAAAAATGGGACATTTGGCTTGGCTTTCAGCTGAAATTGCATTTTGTTGTTTTTAGAATAATTATTATTCAATTTCATAATGCATTTTCTTTTTGGTGTGAAAGGGCTTTTATATTGGCTTTAAATATAACTTCTTGTATTAAAAACAAACAATCAAGCCCTGCTCATATTTAAAAAGTAAAACGCGAAAGTAACGCAAAAGTAACGTAACACATTAATTTCCATAAATAGTAACTAAGTAACATAATTAGTTACTTTTTCAGAGAGTAACGGAATACTGTAATACATTACTTTTAAAAGTAACTTTCCCCAACACTGTCTATAATGATATGTATAAAGCCTTTATTGTCTGTCTTTGTTCATGTAATAGTATTAGCATACTTTATATAGTATATGCTTCAGCATTGTTTATTTCTGCAAGTGTGTGTGTCAGATGCTTTACATTACAAATAGTAGTATGTTATATTGTCACATGACCTCATCACATTACATGTTCATGACTGCCTTTGTTGTTCTGTTACTATCTAGCTATTTTGTATTTGAATACAGATGTGTATAAAAATGTCTTAGGTCTTTGGGGTGTGATCAAACAGACAGCTGATATCACTTCAGGTTAATTTAAGTGTAGGTTACATTTTTGAATGCTCTAGGTCATCCAGATAACGCATGCATATACAGTATAAGCAAAAAAAACATCCTGTGCACAGTATGCATACTATACACTGCATACAGAGTTAGTATGCTATTCTAAACACATAGCTTGATGACTGTAACATAGATGCTTCTGACACTGTCTTAAAGCTTCAGTTTGTGATTGCTGGAGCGCTACAAAGCCCAGGAGAGATCTCTTAGGCTGAAAGCAGAGCTGTGTGCTGAATGTGGGTGGAGTCAGGGATACGAGTGCTATTTTTAGAAGGTCTGTGCTGCTTGTCTTATTTGTAAGATTTTTATTTGAAAGTCTTATGATGTGTAAATCCCAAATTAAATTGGGGTAAAACCATGCTGCGGGGAACAAGTGCCTCTCTTATGGTATCCATATTTCTAGGCATATTTATAGATGGTCTCTGGAGTCCTGAGCTGTTAGGTCATATCTCCCCTGCGGTCTCTGTACTGCTTGGCATTCTGGGTAATATTTAATCATATGAAAAAATAAATGTTTTGCAAGTCAGCATTTTGCCAGAGTTCTTGCTTTCCCTGAAAACCGTTTTAGAGGTCTGTTCTGTCATTTAAACTTGAGAGCAACAAAGAGACATATATTATTGTAATAATACAGAGCAGAATGTGCAGACACAAATCTAGTCAAAGAAAAACATGGTTTTATGGGGTGTTTAAGGTTAACTTATCTAATTTTGTGTCTTTGGAAAACGTCACAGTGATCCGTGACATTGTATTTTGTTGGATAATAAGGTTTGTGTGTGTGTGTGTGTGTGTGTGTGTGTTGTGTGTGTGTGTGTGTGTGTGTGTGTGTGTGTGTGTGTGTGTGTGTGTGTGTGTGTGTGTGTGTGTGTGTGTGTGTGTGTGTGTGTGTGTGTGTGTGTGTGTGTGTGTGTGTGTGTATTTGTTAATTATGGAATTCATAGTTTTTATTTTGAAGTAAAAAGATAAACTTATACCCTAGAGTTAAGATGGGCCCCCAGAATAGGCAAGGTAGTGTAACATTGTTACTAGTGATGTTATTTTTCTGTTTAATATGTATTGTAATTAATGTGGTTATTATTCAATAATTCCATGAATTATATGTACATTTCGGACACAAATTTGAATCGAATAGTTGATAGTACTTTACATTAATGACACATTGGAAATTAAATATTAATAAAAATATCAAAAACCATTTATACATTTTGTAAAAGTTTACATTGCTCCAGTAGTGAATGCAACCCCCAATACAGAATTATGGAATCTGTTCATGTATGGATATACATATATAAAACAAATATGTCAGATACTTGCACATATATGCAATATATATTTCAAAATATTACAACAATGGCCGTTTCCCAATATGTAACTTGTTCCCAAATGTATGTTCCTATATGGGTAAAGGATGTTTTATTTTCAGTGTTTATAACAAATATATGTACCCTGGAAAGACGTGTTTAGATCTCGGTGTTGTGAGGTGAGTATCAGTGTTGAAAGAGGTGTGTGTGCACTTGAGAGCAACATAAGAGACATAATATTATTAGTAATATTTATACATGATACTATATTTTATTTTTTGTAAAACAGTGCACATTCGGTGAGGGAAACGCAAATAAATATCATGATATTATCTGTCAGAAACGTTATCAACGCTGTCAAAAACAGACGCATTTAACACTAGTGCACAGATCTGTAGAATAAGTAGGTAGGCTACATAATGAAATTAAATATGAAAGCACTAGCCATAAATAAGTCTATGCTATTTCATTCATTATAGTAGGCTATAATTTTCATGCTAAAAACATTAATAAGAGCACTAGACAATGTTATCAGCAATGGTTATTAATAAAAGCTATACAGTAATGTTGCATGAATAATAAACAGCTGATAAAATCCACCCCTAACTATAGTAAAGTACTAACGAATATTGATGCAATAAATAGGGTTTAAAAATGATAATTCCTCCAAAACAAAGGAACCATCTTTCACAAACATCTACAAGTCTGTCTCTTTTCAAGTGTTTTAGTGTATATTTGTATTTGTTGGGGTTATTAGCACAATTCTTTAACCCCCGGACCTCACTAATTTTCAAAGCCTGGCTACGGCCATGGTTATATTTCAATTTTTAATTGATTATTCAGTATTACAATACAGTATTAGTTCAGTTCATACAGTGCAGTACAATACAGTTTGAGATATATGTTAATATTATTAGACGATAAATAGCAGCATATTTCTTTTAAAGTTATTTACAATGTATTTAAAGGATAGTTCACCCAAAAATAGAAATTCTGTCATCATTTAGTCACCCTCAAGTTGTTTCAAGCATGTATAAATGTACCCGCTGAACACAAAGGGTATTTTGATGTTTTTTTGTTTTGTAATCAAACAGTTGTAGGCCATCACTGCCTTAAAAAAATAATTATATAAAATACAGACATACATTTTGCCACAGGAAACCAAAATCAGACCAATGGAAATATGCAGTGAAACACGTACCTAGTTTGGCACATGGTATTAAAGAATATAAGAGCAATTAAAAAGGCAAATATTCAACAACAAGCAACTCTGATTAATATGGAAAGATACCTTTTATTTTGCGTCCCGGCATCATGTGGCGTATAGGAGGGCCTCTGAAACATCTCCAAACTCTGATTCATCAGACTCCTCCTGAATGAATGAATGAATTTAATTAATTATACTCAAATGATCCATGTCTACAAATATCAAGAGACATTTTTATTTTACATAACTTTAGCAAATTTTGGTAAATTTTGAAGAACTGTAGTTTTGTAAAAAAGTAAAATTCTGTCATCAGTTACTCACTCTCCAAACACTTAAGACTTCCGGTTATCTTTAAAATGCAAATTAAGATATTTTTATCCTCAAACCTGAGAGTTTTCTGTCCCTACATTAAAGTCCAAGCAACAAAGACTCTGAAGATCCTAAAATGTTAGAAAAGTAATTTAATCCAAGTCTTGTGAGGCAATATGATTGCCTCATACATATATATATATATATATATATATATATATATATATATATATATATATATATATAATTCAGTTAAAAGAATACATTTTATTGACATATGAAGAGCACATAAAATAAACACAGAAGCCCAAAATGCACATGACACTAGAATAAACCTCATTGGTTCTTGCATGTCACAATGATTTGATGTGCTATATCATATGTATCTGTGTGGATCATTATTTGCATGCAAGTCAAATTAATTATATTAATTTAAATAAATCAGTTCATTGTATAAAGTGATTGCATTGCGTCAGAAGACTTGGATTAAACCACTCCATTCAGATCAGTTATACAACACCTGTATCACCTTTTTGGTGAATTTGTTTTTCTTTTATCAAAGTTTTGGTTGCATGTACTTCAGCTGAAGGGACAGAAAACTCTCCTCTCAGGTTTTATTACAAAATTTTAATTTGGGATTTGGAGATAACTTAAGAGTGAGTAAAAGATGACAGAATTTGTATTTCTTGGTGAACAATCCCTTTAACATGAGTGGTGCTGTCAATTATTCAAGACTATATGCAGATTCTTCAAAACCCAGACACATCTCTGAGCAGAGACACATGAAGGGCATGGAGAACAGTGATATGCCTGGTCTGGATGTCATTCCTGTTATAATGATAAAAACAGTGAAGTAACAGTGACAGTGAAGTAAACAGCAACATTATTTTAAACAATTCAAATAATCATATATACACATATACCTTAATTTAGCCCCAAAAACAGACAGAATATTAAACATCAAAAACGAACGCTATGCAATTTACATACAGACATACGACACTGTGTATGTTTCCACAAAGACTTCATGTGCTATACACACTTATGTACTAATTAAATAAATGCCATATTGTCCTTCAGTTCATTTATATTCTAAGTTCTGAATTGATTAACATTAGTTTACAGAGTCAAAGTTGCCAATTTAAGTAAGTAAAACAGTTCCAACATTTCCCCGGCCTGATGTATAAACAGGACAATAAGTTACATCAAACCTATGAAGCACATGTTTTAAGTGCTTACAAATATTAAATATTACAACTAAATATTGAACACGACTAATTAAAGACATTTTGCTTACCTTTACCTCTGCCAACTCTTTGCCTCTGCGTAGTGGCAGCTGGCCATTAAGGTTTAAATGACGCGCATGCACAGTTTTCATGCTTGTGCAGAGCTCCGAGTTCTCCAGCCAAACGCAGAACTCTGTCTCATAAACAACACTTCATGTCAAAAGTATTATGTAGGCTGAAACTCTTGAAGATAAGTTCATTGTGCAGGAGCTGGTGATGAAAATCTCAATATTCAAATTGAGCAAAATGGTTTCTGTAGCTAAAGCCTTTTTAGCAAGTGAACTGCAGTTTAAAAGAAAAATAATCTTTAAGTGCAAATGGACCCAGTATATAGCCAAATAGTAGCCTATACACGGTATATATTATAAAATAAACATATTTAAAATATATTAACAAATGTAATATTGGCAACACTAAAGTTAAAACTGAATCCATGATTTAAAATGTGCTTTAGCATATTAGTCAATACATACAAATAGATGTTATTCTTTAAAGCACTACTAAATTATTTAAAATGCACATTTAAGTAGCTTAGATATCATTACAAAATGATTTTTTTAAAGTGCAAATAAGTGTTAAGAAACAGTCATGAAAGTATATTATTTTAAGTAGGCCTTTGCTTAAGTGTCCTTTCATTTTAATAGGCTACTATATTATCTGCAAGTACTCTTTTTAAAAAAAAAAGTAACTTTTTAAAAAACATGTTATCCACATATACTTGATATATGTCTCCAGCAAACATCTGATTGACAAATATGTGCATATATCTTTATTTATATATATATATATATATATATTTATATACACATATATATAAAAATCTAAATATTATATATAAATAAATATATAAGATATATATATAATATCAGATTTCCTCAGCTAGCTCAAATCTAAATATGTCACAATTAAAAATTGTATTTGTTTCCTTTTCTTGATGTGAAAGCTTGGAGGAGGAGGAACAGTGACTCATCTCCACTGTGTGTGTGTGTGTGTGTGTGTGTGTGTGTGTGTGTGTGTGTGTGTGTGGGGGGGGGGGGGGGGGCATGTTTTGTGGTTTATGAGGACACAAAATTTGTATAATGACATGGGTATAACATAGGTATTACAAGGAGAAGGTGATTTAATGAGGACATTTTCAGTGTCCCCTTTAAAAGCTCAGTAAATAAATAATTGATGATAGCGAGAGAGAGACTTGCACCGTCTCCTGTGAGGTAAGTTTAGGGTAGGGTAGGAGGAACATAGTGACTAAACCATCTCCATGTGTGTGTGTGTGTGTGTGTGTGTGTGTGTGTGTGTGTGTGTGTGTGTGTGTGTGTGTGTGTGCACATGTGCCATTTTGTCAGAGACGGCACCATTTTGTGTGTGTGTATCATGTCTATTTTTTTCTGTGTGTGTGGTGTGTGTGTTTCCATGTGTTTCCATGTGTGTGTGTTGTGTGTGTGTGTGTGTGTGTGTGTGTGTGTGTGTGTGTGTGTGTTGTTGTGTTGTTTTTGTATTTCTTTAATTTTTTTATTGAAGAAGAAGAATTGTACACAGTTGTATTGCTGCCCTGAGGGGGAGGGGCTTTGGGGTAAATACCCCAAGAAACAACACACATTCACTGCGTCATGTGAGCTGCTTGGTGCTTGTGAACATGGGTGTGCATGCATGAGTGCACACAACTAGATTTAGACTCATACTGTAAATTCTTAATGCACAAAGAAAGAAAACAAAAACCAACAAAGGAACCTAAGAAAAAAAACACAGGTTATAGTGGAGAGAAAGTGACCGTAACAATGATGTCGATTTCTAAAGTTTATTATTCTTCTGATAAAGTAACCAGAAAACAGTTGGGAAATTATGTATTCGCCAAAGCAATTTTACTTTCATTTGGCGCTTGGCCAGTGTTAATCTTAGATGCTGCGTTCAAATGAAAAACACGTAAAAATGGCAGCCAGTGCTATTTGCGTGGTCATCTGGGTATGTATGTTTTGTGAGTGGCAAAGACATTTGGACAGTGACTCACTCATGCATGTCAAATACAAGCCTTATGTGTGTGTGGGTGTGAATCAGTGATGTAAGCAGCAGGGACATCATGGATGTCTCATCCATGTTCCATGCACACAAGGATCATTGTGCATCTCATGCGTTTGTGTTAATGTAAGAGAATGTAATGTGTAAACATTGTATAAATCTGGGCATATGCGCACTTTTATGATTTATAACAAGAACTTTGCGCAGGCTCTGGTGTGTGTATTTTTATATACTTGTGTGCTTGTTTGAAATCTGCCAAATCTTGTGTAAATGCATACTTTCGAGGTTAAATATTTGCAAAGGTTTATACACTGTTGTAGTGATTTGTGTTTTCCCTATAAATGCTTTACAATACAGAGAAATCTGATGGTCTGCTCTGTAGATTTCTAGCCAGTGTTTCTGTTACCACGGTTTTCATTCTCTGGCAGAGTGACTTCTCCAGTGAGAGTTGTTCTTTTGGGGATTTCACAGAAGCTTCTTATGTCGCTGTGAATTTAAGAGAAAGTTTGAGTCCGAACAGCATCCTTGCATCCCTCACACATGAACACACACACACACACACACACACACACACACACCACACACACACACACACACACACACACACACACACACACACACCACACACACACACACACACACACACACACACACACACACACACACACACACACACACACACACACACACACACACACACACACACACACACACACACACTACACACTACTGTACAGACCGTATATTCATCGCCCACACCTACCCACACCTAAACTTAGCCCTCACAGGAGACATTTTGCATTTTTAGATTTTCAAAAAACTTCATTCTGTGTGATTTATAAGCTTGTTTACAATGGGACCTCAATTTAGGTCCCCACCGTGACACAAGTCCCCATGAGTCTGTGTGTATTCAGGTTTAAGTCCCCGGTATATAAAACAAGCGCACACACACACACACACACACACACAGAGACATTTGCCTGGAAGATGTAGGCCAGCACGATGTGAATAATTTAGTCTGTTCACTGACTGCAGCTTAAATATGGCTGAATTCTCTCTCTCTCCTTTCTTTTTTTAAAGAGAGGTTTTGTGTGGATAACCTTGCAAGCTGAATCTCTTTATTTATTTAGTAGCATTTCTTTAATTGTTCTGTTTGTTTTGTATTAATAGTTTTAGTTTTTACTGTCTAGAATTAAAATGTTGCATTAATAATTCAATTCAATTCTAGATTATTTATATAGCGCTTTTTACAATACAATCGTTGCAAAGCAACTTCACAGGAAATTAAGTTTCTAAAATAGATTTATATTGTAGAAACTCTATATTTTTACGTATACTAATACATATATCAATACATATATCATTGTATTATAATTAATTTATGATACAGCTGTTTTTCTTTTAATATGTCTATTGACTGATTGTACTTTTGTATTTAATACAATTTAATTATAGTTTTGGTAAATGGTTAAAATACAATGTATTTGTTTGAATCTACGTTTAATATTGCATTTAATTGTATTTTTTGTACATCCTGACATAATTTGCCGACTTTGTTTTCTGCACTGATTTTAATGGAAAATCTATGGAATTCTACTGCAGGAATTTAAATGTAGTGAAATGGTTCAAACAGCTGACAGTACTATACTCCTGCTGATCACTAAAACTATCATCAAAATTATACAGAATGTTTTATCAATGAACACTAGGAATGGAAAACATGAATTCTAGTATGTTAATTCTGCTTAAATCAGTAGAACTTGTTTTATGTCCATATTGGCCTGGTTATAACTTTTCAGGATTATAGAGTGATTCCAGCCACATCCTTCTGCAGCTGCTCCCTCTGAAAGAGAGCAGTGTGCATGTCAGACGTGAAAGACATTCAGATTAGCTCAAGTTCTGAATTAGTGTCATATTTGCTTTTGTCCATTATCTTTTCCTTCATATTTTTTTTTCACTTTACTTCATTCTCTTTCATTTTATCACTCTACTGTTCCTTCTCGTTGGGCTCATTGTAATATTTATTCTGTAGATCTAAACCCTCCACATATGTGTGTGTGAGAGACATGTAACTGCATATCAGTTGAATTTTGTATACATCAATTTTTTTTTATTGCGGGCAATAAAAAAAATAATAAAGTAATAATGGCCTAATGGTTTGAGAGTCGGACTTGTAACCCAAAGGTTGAGGGTTCGAGTCTCACGTCCGGAAGGAATTGTGGGTGGGGAGAGTAAATAAACCAGCACTCTCTTCCACTCTCATTACCACGAATGAGGTGAGACCTTTTAGCAAGACACTGAACCCCCAAAATGCTCCCTGGGCACCGCAGCAATATGTCTGTCCACTGATCCGGGTGTGTGTTCACGGTGTGTGTGTGTTCACTACTTTGTGTGCTCTTGGATGGGTTAAATGCAGAGCACAAATTCTGAGCATGGGTCACCATACTTGGCCACACTTCACTTCACTTATTTGTTCATAGAATGTTTGAATGTGATGCTTGAAGGTTTTAGTGTGATGTTAATGTATTTTTTGAGGTGTTGTCTACTTGGTCCTAAATTATGCCTCAGTGTCTCTCACTCTCTCTGTCCGTCCTAATAATTAGAATATGAATGCAGGTGATATACATGTAATGGTTTATTATTTGTATCTGATTGTGTGATTACTGATTACCCTCAGTAAAGGTCACTGACCATCAAACTCACTGGTATTGACATTGCAAGTGTAGATAGCATAAATATAAATAAATAGTATAATGCTAGTATGTGTATTGTTACTATCTTTGTCAATGCCAGTGAGTTTGATGGTCAGTGACCTTTACTAAAGGTAATCAGAGCATTGGCTGTAATGTAGGCTTGTAGCTGAGGTTGACAGCGAGGTTAAGTCACCATTGTGGGCCTGTGGGTTCAGAAGGACATGATCCCCCCCCCCCCCCTGTATAATTAGTTTTGCGTGCTAAGGTTTGAAAGCACTGATCAGGTCTGCAGACCATTGGGGATCTGCAAATGATTTATAAAATAAGTGGTTGTCAGGAAATTTCTGGTTATTATAAATGTACATTCACTGATAATCTGATGTGTCTATAAAGGCTGAAAATGTCTCATACTTACTGTAGTTTTTGTGTTTTCTGTTAATCATGAATAAACTGCAGTAATGACCACAGCAATGTTATTTTAAACATTATCAAGAATACTGAAAAGCATTTCATTCATCCTGTCAGTTAATAATGAACACTGATGTGACAAATTGTGTTTAGCGTGCTTGAACTGTCATTAGGGAATATACAAGTTAGCTGTGACCTTGCACTCTTCAGAATCACTCTGCCACACCATAAGTGTCAATATTTTCAGAATCGCTTGGAAGAGAGTCTTTATGTCTGAAACTGAATCATGCATTGTGTAGCTCAGGTGTTTTGAGGTTAATCTGGTCCAACACGCTTGCCGTGGTCCCGGTGGTGTTGATGTGTGCTATTGTACAAGGACTGTCAGCATAACCAGGGAGACAGTAATCCAACTACGAGCTTTCTAATGGGATTACAGAGAAAAATCATCAGCTTTACAGTGGTCTGAAGGGGGAAAGAACTTTACCCAGCATGCAAAAAGACCTGCCATTCACACGTGCAATATACACACATTTACAGAATCCATCGGGAGCCACTAAAAACTGTAACAATCAATGCTAGTTCATTTGCTGACTATCTAATTTTGTTCTCACACACTTCTTATATCTTGTTTTCCTCTCACTCTTTCTCCACCTCTTAATCCCTATTTAATTCCCCGTTATCTTTCTTTAATTCACTCCCTCACTAACCTCATAATTTCATTCTGCTCTTCTTTTTTTCTTATCCTTGTGACTGGTCCGCTCACATTCTCTTCTCCTTTTGATGTTTTTGCTCCATTTTCATTGCTTCGTTTCATCACGCTGTTAATCATGTCTTTCTCTTCCTGGCCTTGGATGTTTGGTTATTTTTACATGCATAGGTTAATATTATATATTGATGATGTATTTGCTCTTTGCCCTTAAAGTTTTTTTTTTTGGTTACTGTCATGGATTATTGTTATAATGCATATTTGTTTTTGGGCTGAAAACTGCACCAGTTGGTTTTCAAGTTTGCAGACTTTTCATATCTGCTGTATTTATGCTTAAAAAACATTTACTTTACAATAAGCCTTTCCATGCTGAAATGTGTATATGTTTATATAAAGGTTTGGCATATTTAGAGCCTCTTAGTATTGATGCTTTGACCTTTTTTATTAATGATTTCCCAATAGTCTAGAAGTTGAAAACATCTATATGCTCATCTCAGATACATTTATAATATATATATATATATATATATATATAATCAGAATAAATAACAATAATAATATTTTTTTAAAGACCAAAAAATTGAATATGGTACAGTACAGTAATATGGTACAATATTTACAGATGTAAAATAACTATGGTACGTAAATGGTGGCCACATTGTTTGATTTAGGTGTCCTGCAAGATTAAATCTAAATATCTCATATCATACATTTCAGTGTTTAAGATGGTATTACATGCATTTTAACCCATTTTTAATCCACATACGATAAACAACTGTTGTCTTTTTGCAACTGTAGGTCTCCTTCAGGGAAACTCCAAATGTCCATCTGTGTGTCTCAGCACAGCTGGGCCTCTGACCGGATCTCACATCTGTTTGAGTTTGAAATGCATGCACTGCAAGATAATTCTTTAACAAAAGTAAAGTACTAACCTCTGCTCCTTTCTCTTCTTCTCTTTTTTTATTGTGCTCTCCATGCGTATGCTGTGTACCCAGAACACACTCAAGGTAAGACCATGACATTTTGTTTAAGTAGATAGAAATATAGCTAAAGTGGTTTTAAAAGAATTAGGATATGAAGCTCTTGATAATGCATGAGACCAAGGGAAATTATTAAGTTTTGATGAGGAGAGTGAAAGATGATGTTCAGATTGTTTTTGTGTGTGTGTGTGTGTGTGTGAGAGAGAGAGAGAGAGAGAGAGAGAGAGAGAGAGAGAGAGAGAGAGAGAGAGAGAGAGAGAGAGAGAGAGAGAGAGAAGGTTGAATATAGAACAGAACTTTTGGAACACTGGGTTCTGTTTCTGTCCACTTGAAATGTCCCATAAGCATTCTTGCTGACATCATTCTGCAGTACCCCAGCACATACACCTGCAGTACTACTCTATCTTTATATTCTCTTCGTTAACCTTGCATGGAAATCTGCACACCACTCTTTACACACAATCCACAGTCACAAACACAAAAACATAAACCACTGAGGATATACGTAAATTATATTTTTGTGTGTGTGAAAAAATTGTTTGCAGGCATAGGGAGCGGGTGGCTTATATTTTTTTTGTGCGAGTTTTGCAGGTTAATGGATTATAGAGAGAATAGAGGTCAAATAGGTTTATCACAACAGCAGGTCACTAGATTGATACAATGTATGTGGGTATCAAAACTACAGAAGTCAACATAAAATAATATATGATATACTATGTCATCATTTTTCTCTCTCTCAGTCTGTATAAATACACGTACCTGTGCGTGACTACAAATTGATTACGTGAAATCATTCTAAATCTGAAACCAATTTTATTAGAACTTGTATGAATACAACACACAATAAGCAAATAAATAACACTACAATACTGTACAAATCATGTACGATACAATAAATATTACAGCTTAGATTTGTAATATGTGTGTTATCAGATTGCTCTGCCTTTGCTGAGTGGATTCTCTCCTGTCTTAACATTATGCCAGCTGCATTTTCATTTCCTCTGACATGGAGTGTGAGAGAGAGGGGTGTGTGTGTGTGTGTGTGAGAGACCCTTGGTTTCTTTGTTTCACAACTGACTCACAAATGAAAATCTCCACCTGGTGGCGGATCAGTGTTTTATTGTGTGTGTTTTGGGTGTATTTAAATGTGTGTATATGTGTGCTTGCACTAGCTTTTGTATACAAACCATTGCCACCAGTTTACACTTTAGCAGTGTTTGTCAATAAGTGATTCATTCTTTCTGTTTCAATGTGTGTTAGTGTGTCAGAACCGATTTGGTTTAATTGGTGATGACCTATTTACATCAGCTTTTGTGTGTGTGTGTGTGTGTGTGTGTGTGTGTGTGTGTGTGTGTGTGTGTGTGTGTGTGTGTGTGTGTGTGTGTGTGTGTGTGTGTGTGTGTGTGTGTGTGTGTGTGTGTGTGTGTGTGTGTGTGTGTGAGTCTGTTTGATTTATGTGTCATCTGTCCTTGTGAAACACCCTCTCCTCATTGCTGGTTTCTCTGAGGGTGTGGCCCATACATCTGTGAACACAACCAGGCAAAATGTAAATCAATACTCTGACCTCATTGGTCGATTATTCTCTTGAGAGTATGATAGACATACATATGCTTCAATCCCCCCTCTCACCAGCACAGTAACACCTCGGCCAATCAAATAGCCAGGAGCATCAAACAGAGTGTGCTTAACCAATCAGGTAATGAAATAGCTGTTGCAGTGCGTGTCAGGAGCCAATCATAGCTTTTGGTCAGTGTGAGCAGCCAGTGCATCTTTCAGCAAAAGCTGTTTCATCACATGCTGCTTTAACCTTATTACCTAAAAAGCCTATTTATGGGATTGAAATGGATTTTATTTTTCATGCACAGACAAAAACATTTCCTCTCTTTGTTTTTAAACTGAACTCACAAACATTGAAGCACGCTGTTGCTGTTCATTCCTTTAAACTATATGTGTCAATGCATGTTTTAAGTAACTTTTTATTGTAACACTATGTATATATGATGATGTGACATTGAAAATGATTTCATTTAATACACATATAATTTAAAATTGATTTTTCACTTTTTCTAAGCAGATATTAGAGATTGTCTGTTCCATCAATTTATATACTCTTTATATTTATATAAAATATTTATATTTAAATATTTCTAAATTAAATATTTCACTGTTGTGTTTTTATAATATGTGACCCTTGACCACAAAACCAGTAATAAGTAGCACGGATATATTTGTAGCAATAGCATACATTGTATGGGTCAAAATTATCAATTTGTATTTTTTATGCTACAAATCATTAGGATATTAAGTAAAGATCATGTTCCATGAGTATACTTCATACATTTCCTACCGTAAATATTTCAAAACTTAATTTTTGATTAGTAAAATGCATTGCTAAGAACATCATTTGGACAACCTTAAAGGCGATTTTCTCAATCATTCAATCATTTTTATTTTTTGACCCTCATATTTCAGATTTTCAAATAGTTGCATATCAGCCAAATATTGTCCTATCCTAACAAGCTGAAAGCTTATTTATCCAGCTTTCAGATGATATATAAATCTAAATTTCAAATAAATGTCCCTTATGATTGGTTTTGTGGTCCAGGGTCACATATGCCTGGTCTACATGTGTATCAGCATTACATAATTAAATGTTTGAATGATTTAATGCTCTTGTTGAGCAGTGCATTCTGAAAGATAAAATGTTTTTGACTTTCATCTGTTTTATTTGACTGTCTAAAATATTTTGGGGTTATTTATTTTTGTTTGGGGGGGGGGGGGGAATTCTGGTGCAGATGTCAGACGTTACCTCTGACTCCAATTAAATTTCAGACTTTTGAGCTGAATTTGGCTTTGGTGTGCAGCACATTTCTACGGTCATCATTATTGTTAATTAATACAATTTAATTTCTGTCCCTTTATTATATGTATCAGTATTTGTTAAGGTGAAGCTTTTTGAAGTGAAGGTAGTGTGCATATACAGTACCGTATGTGTCTGGCCTGGTTATTGTCTCTTTGACTGGCAGACTTGTCCTGCCCTGTTCCGTTTCCGTCAGAGCAACTAAAGCAATCTGAGCACACATTTAGAAATAAATTATTCAAATCTAGTTGGATTAAAATTATTTCAGAGTTTCATCTTTCTCAATGTCATTTACATGTGTGTGTGTGTGTGTGTGTGTGTGTGTGTGTGTGTGTGTGTGTGTGTGTGTGTGTGTGTGTGTGTGTGTGTGTGTGTGTGTGTGTGTGTGTGTGTGTGTGTGTGTGTGTGTGTGTGTGTGTGTGTGTGTGTGTGTGTGTGTGTGTGTGTGTGTTTGTTTGATGGCATCTGCTCAGTTAATGTTAACAGATGGTGGAATGAATTTTCTTTTGATTAAAAATGTATCAAAACCAGAATTTTATGAAATATTTGATTGCTTTCATACCAATTAGAATATGAAATAAGAACATAAAGACAGAGAGAGCAAATACATCAAATGGATTGTAATGTGTGTGGGCTGTGGGAGGGATGGTTTTTCAGAAAATGGACATAAAACTTAAACTATAGCTTGTAAAAGATCTAAGTGTTAGTCACAATTTCCTCCCGCTTGACTGCTTATTAATCTTACAAACGACTGAAATATGTCCTTCTCCTCACAGATTTGTCTATGACATTGAGAAGGCAGCTGCATGCGTCTCTTTCTAAAAAAAGAAACGACTCCCTGTAGTCTAGTCATATTTTGTGTGTCAGTACTAGATTTTTAGTGAAAGATTAGATTCTCTTAAATTCACACTCTTAATCAGGAGAAAAGCATCATTTTGCAGCAGCTCCTCAACAAAGCACATAGTAAGTGGCCTGTGTGTGCTCTTCTGTAGAAACAGCTCTGCTAGAACTAGTATATATACACACCTTTTTAGTATGTATAACTACCACATATATTCTGTAATGTGACACATATCTGAGTAAAACAGAATATTCAAGAATAAAAGATTGTTGAAAATAGAAAATTAAAGTAGTTTCATATAGGCAAAACAAGTTACATTTTAATGAAAGATTACAAAGAGAAAGATTTTGGAATTTGGGAATAATGTGCAATGAATAATTCACATTAGAATGTAGGAATGTAAACTGTGTTAATTGTGAATCCATGCTGGGCTTTTTTCACTCAGAAATTGCTAGTAAATTTCTTTGTAGTAAATTGCTACACAAATATTTACAAATAAACAGTAATTAAACATGGCATTTTGAAGTAGAAAGACTAAAATTGTATTTTATTGTAAAATATACTTAAATAATCAGTGTTTTTTTTTTTGGTAGGGTGTTATTTTGATGGACTGTATTTATATAGCAAATATCAGGTGTTGCAGTACTGTAATCTGTTGAACGTTTAATGCGCAGTAGGGTGTGTTAGCAGGGTTTTTGGCTCTCAGCAGAAGTGTGTTTGTGGGGGAGGTGACAGAAGTCAGCAGGACCGTGTCTCTCTGCTGCTGTAGCAACACATCACTGCTTGAGATGACCTGCTCTCCAGAACGTATAGCGTGTGTGTGTGTGTGTGTGTGTGTGTGTGTGTGTGAGAGAGAGAGAGAGAGAGAGAGAGAGAGAGAGAGAGAGAGAGAGAGATGCAAAGAGTCTCGTTATAATTTAATCATCCTGTCTGTCATATTCATGACTCCCTTTTAATGTTAATATTCATAAGATAGTGATGAAACACTGTAATTTAAAGCTCATTTGCTCAATTGTCCCTAGTATCGCCCCTCTGCCTCACTCTCACTTAAAGCAGAATGGGGTCTCGGAAAAAGCCCCCTCCTGCTGTAATGCGGTTTCCGTGGCAACAGGCCTACTCTGCAGAGTGGGTTCTGCTGCTGCCTGACAACGTCACCCCCCTCCCCCTTTTTCCTCTCTCTCTTTCCCAGGCACATACATACATATAATGTATGTACCTATATAGCCATACAAACATTTTTTCTTACAAAATCCTGATTTTATGATAAATATGCTGGCTTACACACCATCCTCTCTTTCTGTCTCTCTATAATTAATCATATTGCATTTTACCACATTTAGATATCAAAGACCCTTCCTCACACACACACACACACACACACACACACACACACACACACACACACACACACACACACACACACACACACACACACACACACACACACACACACACACACACACACACACACACACACACACACACACACACACACACACACACACACACACACACACACGCACACACGCACACACGCACACACGCACACAGTCAGACACATCTAGTCACAGCCCCACCCTTGATGATTTCACACACACTATCCAACCGCCCCCTCTGGTGTTCACAATGCTACCACTCATCCTCTGGTATTTTTTTTGTGTCATGCATAAACACACAGACACAGAAAGGTCAGATTCAGCCTCTGGTTAATGAATATGCCACAGTAGGACCAAATTCTGTATTATGCATTCAGTATACTTCATTTCAATAATGTTTCTACACATGCACGTTCAAGTGTCACAGTTTTTAATGCTCTGTTATTGAACACTGAGAATTGATCCTAGACTCATTTTATTGCAAATCAAACAGCGGTTATTGAACCTATTAATTACATTAACTACTTAGTACACCTACAGTTTATGCTGTGTTGCCTGAACCATGTTTGAGTATTATAAATTGTTACTGTAAGCTTTCCTATTTTTTTCTCCTGGTTTAATCATCATCAATATTTGTTATTCTTTATTCTTTAATTTCTTCAACTATACATCATATTAACTTACCTTATTTAATTTTACCTACTTTTTCATAATAAGTGTCTTCCACTATATTTAATCTGAACATAAGTAAGTAAATAAATGAATACATAAATAAAAATGTGCAACTTTCACTACAAACAACACTATTCTGATCAGGGAGACTATTTATTTTTTATATTTGATAAAATAAAGAAAAGTGAAGTTGGTTCTGAGAAAATATTCTGCAACATTTGATGGCTGGTGCTATTGTTTATTTGCTATATCACTGTATTGTCTAAGAAGACTTGCTATTTCTGTGTGATGTGCCTTCATATTTTTGTTACCAGTGGAGGAGATTATGATTATTAATATTTGAAATCATTTTAAGGGAATGGAAATAGGCCACCGGAGGCTGCTAGCAGAACCTAATCCCTGGATTACACAGAATTTGAACGTAAATTCCATCTCTATTTATCTCTCTCTATCTCTTCCCTCTGTCTCGGTCACACGCATCTTCAGGAAACATGAGGTGAAATATTTAGAAAGAATGCTCCGCTTTTACATGATTTATTTCTCTCACATGCACACTCGTTTATAAATTGGCTCATTCATATAGAAAAACAAAGAAATTAAAATATTATTTGTGTGTGAACTATAGTGACAATTCCAGCATTGTAAAATTCTACATGTATGTATAAGTTTGCATGGTGGTGGTAAACAACAAAAAAGCAGGATTACATACTGTAAGTGAACAAAAAGTCATTTGGGAGAGAGGTGTGGACGGGCTTCTTTCAGCTTGCGTTCTTTTAAAATCATGCAGCTCCAACACACATGCTGTGGTTTGATTCTTTAACCTTCAATGCACTCTCATTGTGTACGTTTAGTTCTTTAAAAATAAATATTGTGAAGTATACATACACTTGCTTTTATATTTTGCAATTAAATACAATGACAATCATACTTTTGTCCTTTAATATTATGACATTACTATCCAAATAATGTTTAACTAATGTTTTTTAACTACAACACAAAAACCATCTTGATTTCGTCCAGGTGTTTCAGTTATGTCTCCATCATATAGTCTGTTCTGCCCCATGTTTCCTGTGGTTATTGTTAATGTCAAGTGTTCATGTGTGTACCTGTCTCTGTGAAAAAATATAATTGTTTGCTTGTTTTTTTTTATCTACAGAAAGTCTAATCAGTTTGATGGACGCTATCCTTCAATTTAAATGACATTGAAGAGGACAATTAATAACCATTTATATGAGTTAGTAACTTGAAGCTGAAGTGCGTATTTTCTTTTTTTAAATACTTTCTCCAATCCTAATTTAATGTGTGGTGACCCCTATTCATAAGGGTAGAGTTCATTCTCTACAGGTAAGCTTATTCATTACTAAGTTAATGTGTATCTATTACACTTTATTATTGTTGTAAAAAATATTTATTATGAATATTAATATTATGTATTTATTTATGTAACATTTCATATTTATTCTTAGCATCTTACATCAGCAAGAGAGTAAGAGCCAACCTTTTTAGTAATACTTTAATCTCCCTGAAGAGAAAACATATTTTGTTGATTAATTATTTTATCCTTATAATAGAATAAATAACCTGTTGTTTGATTAGGCAGCGTTATCAGACCTGATTCCTGCGCAATGCATTCTCTTTAAAAATTTGCTTTTCTCTTCTTGTGTTCACTGGTATTGAAATCTTAAAAATATTATTTATCATGTTGTATTTATTTATTGTTGGAGATGTATTTATTGTCATCAGCTTTAAAAGGGTTAATTGATTTACCAGGTGATTTTTTTTTTTAATGAATTCCCGGCTTTAGTTAACTAATGTTTAACAGAGAATGTTACAGAACACCAGAAGTTTACAAAATGCAAGAAAAGTGCTTATCTTTAAAATGTCCACATTTGTTTTTATCTGTAAGAGTTTAAAAGTAAACAGTAACCGTTATTTCTTGACTTTACAAATGAAATCAAGAGACAGAGGAGAATTTCTCAAGTGACAGCTTTTCACAAGTTACTTGCAAAAATTTTGTCTAATTTAATTACATTTTGTTTTATGTAAGGTTCTAGAAATTCAAATATTAAACTGAAAATCCTGAAACCTGACATAAAAATTCAGACTCAACAGTGGCTGTTTTATAGTTGACATTTAAAAATTGTCAATAGATGGATCATAGACTATGTTCAGCAATGTTATAAATGTTTTGCTTAGAATGTGTTGTGATTAAAATGTATTTATAAGGACGCGTGGCCATTGTGACATTTTTTACACAGAAATGTATTTGACGTTTGTAGGTAAAAGTCATAAAAAATAGGGTGCAATTTGTTGTCAGACCACAAATTGTTGTCTACATGAATTTGTAAAGAGTAAAAATTATTTTGTCTTGGTATTATAAAATAAGAGAAAGTGTATTCAGTTTCATTAGTATCCGAATAAAGTACAAGTTCCTCAAATGAATACATACTGTATATATATTTATCAGTGCAGTTGCTCAAGTGTTTTACACCCCTGTAGCTCTTACAGTGAATCATAAACTGCAGTTAATGTAGAGGCCACTATGTGTCACTCTTGTTCCACTAGCTGTGTTAAAGGCGCGTCTCTCCTCCTCCTCCTAATCATGACCACCCCCCCTCTCTCCCTCTCTTTGCTCTCTCTGATTCTCTCACCCACTCCTTCATGTATCTCTTGTATTATACCTCTTCACTATAGAACGCCGGGTTCAGATGTGAAAAACCATCTAGACATTTGTGGAATATTGTATGCAAATTTGGACTGTCTTTGAGGATTTTTGATGGATGCAACACTTCCATGCTTTTGGATTTATTGACGCTATAGGTTTGTCCTCGGGATAGAAAGGGGATCTTTGGCTGTTTTCTTTTGTCTTTGATGGCCCGAAACGGATCCTTTACTCAACTGAAATTAAACTCTTTCATCCATTTTTGATGCCAATTTTCGGAGTTATTGCGGAGAAATAAATAATCAAACATGTTTATATCTACACAGAGGCATGTACTAGCCTGCTTCTCGTTCGCTTTGACCTGTCTTTTCTTGGAGGCTGTAACCGGACAGATCTCATACAGTGTATCGGAGGAGGTGAAACAGGGAACAACAGTCGGTAATATAGCCAAAGACATTAACCTTTCAGTAAAAGATCTGCAATCCAGGGGCTTTCGCATCGTATCAGGTTCTAATAAGCAGTATTTTAGTGTAAATATAGAGACGGGTGCTTTGCAGGTGAGCGAAAGGATCGATCGAGAGGTGCTTTGCGCAGGCGTAATCTCGTGCTCTGTTAATCTGGAAGCTGTAGTGAACGGTCCACTACAACTCTACCGGGTAAGAATCAACATTCTCGATATTAATGACAACTCTCCAGTGTTTCCCATGAGCTCTGTAGTGATTAATGTTAGTGAAAGCACCGCGCCCGGTGTGCGCTTTCCACTGGAGAGCGCGCATGACGCAGACATTGGAGTAAATTCAGTAAAAACGTATAAGCTTACATCTAATGATTATTTCACTTTAGATGTACAAACGCATAGTGATAAGACTGTCTCCGCTGAGTTAGTGCTTCAGAAGGCTTTGGACAGAGAGAAGACTCCGCGACTCGAGTTAACAGTGAATGCGGTTGATGGCGGATCGCCTGCCAGGACTGGAACCGTAATGATCGAAGTTAATGTGATTGATACAAATGACAACGCTCCAGTTTTTAGTAAACAATTATATAAAGTCTCCATAGCCGAGCACGCGCCAATTGGCACCACAGTAACCAGACTACAGGCTCGAGATCTAGATGAAGGATTGAATGCGGAGATAGTTTACTCCTTTATCAGTCGAACACCCCAAAATATTTTGGAGAAGTTTGAAATTGACGCACAAAGTGGAGATGTCAGAATTAAGGGTGATATTGATTATGAGGAAAACGCCGCTTTTGAAATCAGAGTTCAAGCCACCGATAAAGGTCAGGTGACTATGTCAGGTCATACTAAGCTTTTAATAGAGGTGCTAGACATTAATGATAACCCTCCAGATGTGAGTATAACATCACTTCTTAGCCCAGTAGAGGAAAATGCAGGAAAGGGAACAGTAATTGCCCTAATTACAGTATCAGATCCAGACTCGGGTAAAAACGGCGCAGTGCGCGTTCGCCTTGCCAGCTCCACTCCATTTAAGTTACAGTCATCCTTTCAGAACTACTATTCATTGGTTTTAGATGGCGTGCTGGATCGGGAAAACGTCACGGAGTATAACATTGCAGTCATTGCTGAAGACGAAGGGTCACCGCCAATGTCCAGAACTAAAGTAATACAAGTGCAGGTCTCTGATGTGAATGACAACGCGCCTCGCTTCCCACATTCTGTAGTTTATGCATATCTGCGCGAAAACAGCAAAGTGGGCTCCATTATATGCACAGTGACGGCCTCTGACGCGGATATCATAGAGAATTCACATATAACATACTCTTTACTGCAAAGCTCTGTCACTGGTACACCCGTT
Source organism: Ptychobarbus kaznakovi (assembly GCA_027422405.1). NCBI lineage: Eukaryota > Metazoa > Chordata > Actinopteri > Cypriniformes > Cyprinidae > Ptychobarbus > Ptychobarbus kaznakovi. The sequence continues at coordinate 5,801,964 of CM049811.1, forward strand.
TCAGCGCTCCTTAAAGTAAACTCATTGACGGGAGAGATCGAGAGCATGCAGTCGTTCAACTATGAGGAAATAAATACGTTCAAATTTAAAGTTCAGGCCACAGACTCTGGTGTTCCTCCGCTCAGCAGTAAGGTGACTGTCAATGTTTTTATCCTGGATGAGAATGACAACAGTCCCGGGATTCTCGCTCCCTATTCCGAGCTCGGTTCCGTTAACACAGAGAACATTCCCTATTCTGCTGATGCGGGCTACTTTGTGGCCAAGATCGGGGCTGTAGATTAGATTCTGGGTACAATGCGCTGCTGTCTTACCACATCTCTGAACCCAAAGGAAACAATCTGTTCCGAATCGGAACCAGCAGCGGGGAGATCAGGACTAAGAGGAGAATGAGTGACAATGACCTGAAAACTCACCCGCTGGTCATTTTGGTTTGTGATAACGGAGAGCCCTCACGGTCAGCGACTGTGTCTATTGATGTTGTGGTTGTTGAAAGCGCAGATGATGTCAAGACTCCATTCAGACACGCGCCGATAAAGGAGGAGAGTTTCTCGGATTTAAATCTGTATTTGCTGATCGCCATTGTGTGCGTGTCCGTCATCTTTTTCCTGAGTCTCATCAGTTTGATAGCTGTAAAATGTCACAGGACAGACAGCAGTTTGGGCAGGTACAGTGCCCCGATGATCACCACTCACCCTGACGGGAGCTGGTCTTACTCCAAATCTACTCAGCAGTATGACGTGTGTTTTAGCTCGGACACACTGAAGAGTGACGTAGTGGTTTTTCCTGCGCCATTTCCGCCTGCAGATGCAGAACTGATCAGTATTAATGGAGGAGACACGTTTACCACAACACAAACACTCCTCCATAAAGAAAAGGTAAGAGATTAAATGATTTTATAGCGATTCTTTTTTCTTTCTTTTTTTTATTAGTGGGACATAGTGTTTCTTCTCATTGACTAGTTTTCATTAAAAAACAATTGTATTACTAATTTCTGAGACTTTAAATGTTAAAAGTGGCTTAATGGTTAATAGTGTTTTGTTGAGGTAAACAAACTTATATGAATTGCTTAATATATTATTATTATTATTATTATTATTATTATTACATAGTACAACCAAACTTTCGCGCTTTTGTGGAGCTGTCCGTGGTTCTGAACGTGTAGTGGACTTTTTGATGTACATCGCTGCAACTATTTCTGTTTCTCCTGTTGCTATAACTTCTTTTATTTTATTTTGAAAAATCTTAAATGTGAAATGATAGCGATGCTGTACAACTGAATTGTTGTAATACGCATATTTTTTTATGAATTTATGATAATACTAGTGTATTAATTATTTTAATTATTTAGTTATATAAAGTCATCCTTGTAGTAATATTAGTTAATTTGATATTATAGAACTTCATGTTATTCATAGTGAAGTCTAGTTTAGGCTTTTAAAAATATATCTTGATATGAAAAATGAAAACCGAATATGCAAATGAAAAATAGTCTGTTTTAATGACGAAAATGGCCCCATATTCCCTTATATACTGGACACACACACAAAATCGAAATATTAAGTATTAGTTAAAACATGAAAAATAACTGCAATCGTATAGGATGCTCTGTTTATGATATTTAGTTTTTGTATGGATATTTATTCATAAATCCGCGTGGTGTCACTATAGTCCGTTGAATCTCGAACTGTGTACCGGGTCTGGAATCCCTCCCGGTTTTAGTGGGGAGGAGATTTCACAGGGCTTTGTTTCAGAGAGACTGGATGTATAAGAGAGTGCACGGAGGTCTCGTGTTTTATCGTCGCTAAAATTGAATATTTTGTAATATTTCTTTATTCGCATTGATGGACTCGGAATATCGTCTGTTATTTCGTGGATCACTGCACGGGATTCACTGGATGTAACAATGTTCTCGCCGTGCAGAAGGACATCTATTGTGGCCTGTATTGTGCTCGTTGTTTTAGAGTGTTGTTTTGACGCGGTGTCTGGGCAGCTCTCTTATTCTGTTTCAGAGGAGGTGAATCCGGGAACATCAGTGGGAAATATCGCTAAGGATCTAAACCTTAATGTTCAGGAACTGGAGTCGCGCATGTTTCAGATTGTCACGGGATCCAAGAAAAAATATTTCGAGGTAAATCTAAAAACTGGATTTCTTTATGTGAGTGAAAGAATAGACAGAGAAGAGCTTTGTGCCAAAGCACCTAAATGTACTCTCAGCGTAGAAGCGGTTATCAACAATCCACTGAAACTTTATCAAATACAAATTAATATTCTGGATGTAAATGACAATTCTCCGTATTTTAGCGAGAAATCACAAACGATAGACATTGCGGAAAGCACACTGCCTGGTGTCAGGTTCTCTCTCCATCACGCTACAGACGCAGATGTTGGGAAAAATTCAATAAACACTTACAAGCTTAGCTCGAACGAGTATTTTTCATTAGCTGTGCACAAAGGAGGAGATCAGAGTGTGTCTGCTGAGTTAGTGCTGCAGAAATCTTTAGATCGAGAGAAACAGCCTGTTATACAGCTCACACTGACCGCTGTAGACGGAGGAACACCCTCTAAAACAGGCACATCTTCAATAATTATTAAAGTTTTAGATATTAATGATAATACTCCTGCTTTCAGTAAGCCATTGTATAAAACAACAGTTTTTGAAAACGTGGCTATTGGAACGACAATTGTGGTGTTAAACGCGACAGACCTGGATGAAGGTACTAATAGTGATATTGTTTATTCGATAATTAAAAGAGATCAGAATAAAATCCTGCAGATTTTTGATATTGACCCGAATACTGGTGTTATCACAGTTAAAGGCAATATAGATTTCGAGGAGAACAATGCATTTGAGATCCGCGCACAGGCCAGTGACAAAGGACAGCCTCCGATGTCCACGCACTGCAAAGTCCTGGTGGAGGTGCTGGATATTAACGACAACGAGCCAGAGATAACTGTGACGTCTCTCCTCGGTACAGTGAAAGAGGACGCCAGTATCGGCACTGCTGTCGCTCTCGTGTCAGTGATTGACAGGGACGGCGGCAAAAACGGTATTGTTAATTGTGTTGTATCTAACAATGTGCCTTTTAAACTTGAGACAAATTACAAAAACTATTATTCTCTAGTGGTGGATGGACTTCTAGACAGGGAGCGCGCGTCTGAATATAACGTGTCTATCACAGCTACTGATGGAGGGACTCCGCCTCTCTCTAGCACCAGTGTCATTACTGTACATGTTTCTGATGTGAACGACAACGCGCCGCGCTTTCCAGAGCCCGTCATTAATGTTTATGTGAAAGAGAACAGTCAGATTGGAGCTGTTATTCATACAGTATCAGCTTTTGATCCTGATGTAGGTGATAATGCTCGGATAACATATTATTTACTAGAAAGCTCTAAAAGCGGCCCAGTAATATCCATGATAAACATAAACTCTGATAGTGGAGATATACACAGTTTACAGTCGTTTAACCACGAGGAGATAAAAACGTTTGAGTTTAAAGTTCAGGCCAAAGACTCTGGTGTTCCTCCGCTCAGCAGTAACGTGACTGTCAATGTTTTTATCCTGGATGAGAATGACAGCAGTCCCGTGATTCTCGCGCCCTATTCCGAGCTCGGTTCCGTTAACACAGAGAACATTCCCTATTCTGCTGATGCGGGCTACTTTGTGGCCAAGATCAGGGCTGTAGATTCAGATTCTGGTTACAATGCGCTGCTGTCTTACCACATCTCTGAACCCAAAGGAAACACTCTGTTCCGAATCGGAACCAGCAGCGGGGAGATCAGGACTAAGAGGAGAATGAGTGACAATGACCTGAAAACTCACCCGCTGGTCATTTTGGTTTGTGATAACGGAGAGCCCTCACTGTCAGCGACTGTGTCTATTGATGTTGTGGTTGTTGAAAGTGCAGATGATGTCAAGACTCCATTCAAACACGCGCCGATAATGGAGGAGAGTTTTTCTCGGATTTAAATCTGTATTTGCTGATCGCCATTGTGTGCGTGTCCGTCATCTTTTTCCTGAGTCTCATCAGTTTGATAGCTGTAAAATGTCACAGGACAGACAGCAGTTTGGGCAGATACAGTGCCCGATGATCACCACACACCCTGACGGGAGCTGGTCTTACTCCAAATCTACTCAGCAGTATGACGTGTGTTTTAGCTCGGACACACTGAAGAGTGACGTAGTGGTTTTCCCTGCGCCATTTCCGCCTGCAGATGCAGAACTGATCAGTATTAATGGAGGAGACACTTTTACCACAACACGAACACTTCCTAATAAAGAGAAGGTAAGACTCGTTTTCTGAAGCGCAGATGTCTGTGTGTAGTTTCAACCTGATCTCATTAAAGTACATATAAATAGTACGCCAAATAAATAAATACAAATTTCGTGATATTGATACGCAAAAATTGACTTTGGCGTGTATATTCTAGGCAGTGGGTCAGATATGGTTGTGGGTAGATGCGTATCTTATGCACGCAAAAACTGCCTATTATATATGCACGCCAAACACGTGCGTATCATATTCACGTCAAAGTCCATTTTTTGCGTATCAATACCACGAGTTTTTGTTTTTATTTGGCTTACTATTTATACCATTTTCATGAGACCAGGCTCGTAGTTTTTACATAGAATTAAGCATCACGCTTTTATATTCTGGGCTTAATAAACTGAAAACTCGATTTTAGAACTTGTTTTTTTGTTTATATTGTCAACATATATATTATTATTATTATTATTATTATTATTTATCGTGAGTTTTATACTTTCTCCCTTCATTTATTTATTTATTTATTTAAACCATGATCAGCTGAATCTGTTGTTTATTTCTTAATGTTGAAAGATATTTCAAGAGCGCTATAATGGTTGTTATTATTATTATAGTTGCCATTTTTACTAAGAGTAAACTTTTCCTTAACAATATGTATTGTATTGCTATGCTTCTATTGGGCTATTATTCAGATTTGATCCATTGTATAGGCCTAACATGTTTCACAGTAACTTAGATGATCTGATGGCGATCAGTGGCGTCTTATATTTCTCAATATCTGGTGGATTACATACGTTATCTTTTCAATATGTTCTGTAAGTTTGATGTCAGAAAATGCTGGGTATTTTCAAGTATGGAGCATGTTTGTCCACGCGGTGTCAGTTGCTACCCATGTAAGTTATCTCGTGTCTCTGTAAAGCTCCTCCTTTCGTTGGGCAGGGATCCTCGCCTCGTCAGAGGTCTTTGTTCGAGAGGACTGGACCGCCTTTGAGTTGCTATCTCGGTGTCTTTGCGAAAGCAGTAAGCCTGCTATGGAATATGTGATTGCTATTTTTGTTTAACCTACAGTTTTACTAACCTGATGAATATGGACGTAAAAAATCACTGCTGGAGCTTTAAGTGGATTTGTATTGTGTTTTTATTTAATAACTGTAATTATGCAAACGAACAGATTGTGTATTCTGTGTCGGAGGAGGTGAATACCGGGACCATGGTAGGAAATTTAGCAAAGGATCTAAACTTGAATGTACAAGACCTTGAGAGAAGAGGATTTCACATCGTCACGGGTTTAAACAAAATATATTTTGATCTACATGCAAAGAATGGGATTCTCTTTGTTAGAGAGAGAATAGACCGAGAGGATCTGTGCGGTAGGAGCTCTAAATGCGCTTTAGAGTTGGAGGCCATTGTTAGTGCACGATGAACATATACAGATTCGAGGTAAATATTTTAGATGTTAACGACAATGCACCGACATTTCGCAGCTCAAAATTGTATCTTAATATTTCTGAACAGACATATCCTGGCAGAGATTTACATTACCAAGTGCATTCGATCTCGATGTTGGAGTTAATTCGATAAAAAGCTATAAGCTGAGTCCAATGAACACTTTTCTTTGGATGTGCAAAGCGGAGGAGAGCAGAGTTTATCTGCTGAATTAGTGCTGCAGAAAGCTTTAGATCGAGAGAAACAGCCTGCTATCCAGCTCACACTGACCGCTGTAGACGGAGGAAAACCTCTGAAATCTGGTACGACACAGATAATAGTTAATGTAGTAGATGTGAACGACAATATTCCCGTGTTCGACAAGCCACTTTACAAAGTGCGGATACCAGAAAATGCACCGCCTGGTGCTTCCGTGATCACAGTGAACGCAAAAGATGCAGACGAGGGTTTGAATGGTGAAGTCATATACTCCTTTATAAATCATGATAATGATAACAGTGTAAATGCTTTCTCTATCAGTCCAGTTACTGGTGAGATTACCATAAAGGGTTCTATAGATTATGAAGAAACTGCTGCTATTGAGATTCGTATTCGGGCCGAGGACAAAGGTCAAAATCCACGAGCATCACATTGTAAAGTATTAGTCGAAGTAATTGACGTAAATGATAACGTACCAGAAATAAGCGTAATGTCGTTGGTTAATGAAGTAAGAGAGGATTCGTCTCCAGGTACAATGGTGGGATTAATCACAGTAAAAGATGGCGACGCTGGTAAAAATGGTGTTGTACAGCTCAAAATAAAGGACTCTGTTAAATTTAGCTTATACTTACAAAAACAGATATTCGTTAATGGTTAACGGGCCGCTGGACAGAGAGCGCGCGTCTGAGTATAACGTGACTATCACAGCTACTGATGAAGGGACTCCGCCTCTCTCTAGCACCAGTGTCATTACTGTACATGTTTCTGATGTTAATGACAACGCGCCGCGCTTTCCAGAGCCCGTCATTAATGTTTATGTGAAAGAGAACAGTCAGATTGGAGCTGTTATTCATACAGTATCTGCTTTTGATCCTGATGTAGGTGATAATGCTCGGATAACATATTCTTTACTAGAAAGCACAAAAAGTGGACTTGTAACATCCATGATAAACATAAACTCTGATAGTGGAGATATACACAGTTTACAGTCGTTTAACCATGAGGAGATAAAAACATTTGGGTTCAAAGTTCAGGCCACAGACTCTGGTGTTCCTCCGCTCAGCAGTAACGTGACTGTCAATGTTTTTTATCCTGGATGAGAATGACAACAGTCCCGGATTCTCGCGCCCTATTCCGAGCTCGGTTCCGTTAACACAGAGAACATTCCCTATTCTGCTGACGCGGGCTACTTTGTGGGCAAGATCAGGGCAGTAGATTCAGATTCTGGTTACAATGCGCTGCTGTCTTACCACATCTCTGAACCCAAAGGAAACAATCTGTTCCGAATCGGAACCAGCAGCGGGGAGATCAGGACTAAGAGGAGAATGAGTGACAATGACCTGAAAACTCACCCATTGATCATTTTGGTTTGTGATAACGGAGAGCCCTCACTGTCAGCGACTGTGTCTATTGATGTTGTGGTTGTTGAAAGTGCAGATGATGTCAAGACTCCATTCAGACACGCACCGATAAAGGAGGAGAGTTTCTCGGATTTGAATCTGTATTTGCTGATCGCCATTGTGTGCGTGTCCGTCATCTTTTTCCTGAGTCTCATCAGTTTGATAGCTGTAAAATGCCACAGGACAGACAGCAGTTTGGGCAGATACAGTGCCCCGATGATCACCACTCACCCTGACGGGAGCTGGTCTTACTCCAAATCTACTCAGCAGTATGACGTGTGTTTTAGCTCGGACACAATGAAGAGTGACGTAGTGGTTTTCCCTGCGCCATTTCCGCCTGCAGATGCTGAACTGATCAGTATTAATGGAGGAGACACTTTTACCAGAACACAAACACTTCCTAATAAAGAAAAGGTAAGAGGTTTAAATTAAAAGAGAGCTAAACATATTATTTTGTATGCTGTGGTTTAGAGCTGTGGTTTCGTTTTCTTGCATTCTTCTTGCTCTATAAATATATATACTGAGGGGAAAATAATTATGAACCATTACACTTTTTTCCCTTAAATTATGCCTTGTTGCTTATAGGTTTAAAATGCATGTTTTGTCTTTTGCACTGACGCATTGTCCGTGGTGCTGAAAACGCTGATGTCAAAAGACATTTAAATCCTGTGTTAAATTGTTGGCAATTACTAGGTGACTTGTAGGTCTTTGATTCTCATTTACATTCACAATATGAGTTACATCTTTTAATTTTTATTTGGTGTCTGCCCCGTCTTGTCCCCTTAAAAGTTTGTACTGTCCATGGTGCTGACAGCGTTGACTAATAACACGATAATACATTTTACACAGATGGCTTGATTTATTTGATCATGTTAATGATCAAAAGACTTTATCAAAGACTCCAGCCACGTCCCACAGTCTGCTCTTCTGTTGCCCTCGGGGAGACGTTCCCGCAGCATCCGATCGCATAGCCGACTGAGGGACAGTTTTTCAGGCTCAGGCTACAACACACTCAGGCTAATGAACAGTGACCCACCCTACAACACACTCCCACTCACACAACACGACCCATACCACACATCCCACTGCACTGCACTGACGGACTACACGCACACACTCTAGCTATCACTAGACACCACACACTGCACTAAGCAATCTGTTGCACCTTTGCACAACTATTTGCTGCTCAACCAATCTGTTGTTATTATCTGTTGCACCTTAACATTATTACTATGTATAGATTACATAATGTATAGATAGTGCACATAATGAGATGTGTACATACGGTGTATAATGTGTAGTTGATAACGAAGTATGTCTTTATAGTACACTATGTGTACTAAGTATATGTATGTGTATTTTGCACATTGTCTTCTGTACAGTCTGTAAATATGTACTGTCCATATGTAAATTGTTGTTTTGTTGTGGGTTTTTTTTGCACTGTCTGGAGCACGCTCGTAAGAATTTCAATCACCAAGGCACTTGTGATGTGATTTGATTTGATTAAATTGTTACTTTTGTGCAGTCATTTCACTTTGCGTTTTCTAAATTGCAGTGTGTAAAGTACATGAGCGATTGTGTTTGTGGGCTTTTTAAACCTCAGGTAACACTGATTTTCCCATGAATAAATATTAGTTTAGTAATCGAATATAAATTATTTATATATTATTATTTATTTATTGTAGTTATTTGTTGTTTTCTTTACCCTCCAGTTTACTGGATTATTGTTTCTGCATTCTGGACGTTGGGATGTTTAAAAAAAATGTCCATTGCACTTCAAACATATACAATATTTAATTTTCTGTAGCATACTACATATGTGTATCCACAAGGTCTCATCAGCGACTTGTACTAAAACGATCTATTTGTTTATTCTCTGCGAGACTCCTCCCTGTTTTGGGGCAGGGCGTTTGGGATGGAGCAGTGCTTTTTTCTTGAGAAGCCACAATCGAGATTTTCTGAATCGCAGAGCAGACCGTGGTTTATTTTACTACAACTGTGTACGGATGTTTTTAGTTTTCCTGTGGATGTGTTGCTGACAGATCATGGCGAATTCACTAAAGGAACGAAGTATATTTTGGATATATGTGACGGTATTTTATTTCCTTCCGAGGATTTCTTCCGGGCAGATTGTGTATTCGGTGTTGGAGGAGGCCAGTCCGGGGACTACAGTTGGCAATTTAGTAAAATATTTAAACCTTAATTTGCAATAACTGGAAAAGCGTGGATTTCAGATCGCTTCTGGACCTAATAAGAGGTATTTCGATGTAAATAGAAAAACGGGAATACTTCAAATTAAAGACAAAGTAGACAGAGAGGAGCTATGTGGACGTAGCTTAAAATGTACTTTAGAATTGGAGGCCATTGTTAATTCGCCATTGAACATGTACCGATTTGAAATAAATGTATTGGATATAAACGACAATTCTCCCACATTTCACTCGTCATCGTTACAATTAAATGTATCTGAAGCGGCATTTATAGGGGAAAGGTATTCATTACCAAATGCTTTTGACGCGGATGTGCGCAGTAATTCGGTGAAGAGCTACAAGCTCAGTCCGAATGAACATTTTTCTCTCGATGTTCAGAGCGGAGGAGATCAGAGTGTGTCTGCTGAATTAGTGCTGCAGAAAGCTTTAGATCGAGAGAAACAGCCTGTTATCCAGTTACATGGCTGACAGTCGTAGACGGAGTTTAAAGTTCAGGGACTCAGCAGTAAACTGTCAATGTTTTTATCTGGATGAGAATGATAACAGTCCCGGGATTCTCGCGCCCTATTCCGAGCTCGGTTCCGTTAACACAGAGAACATTCCCTATTCTGCTGATGCGGGCTACTTTGTGGCCAAGATCAGGGCTGTAGATGCAGATTCTGGGTACAATGCGCTGCAGTCTTACCACATCTCTGAACCCAAAGGAAACAATCTGTTCCGAATCGGAACCAGCAGCGGAGAGATCAGGACTAAGAGGAGAATGAGTGACAATGACCTGAAAACTCACCCGCTGGTAATTTTGGTTTGTGATAATGGAGAGCCCTCACTGTCAGCGACTGTGTCTATTGATGTTGTGATTGTTGAAAACGCAGATGATATCAAGACTCCATTCAGACACGCGCCGATAAAGGAGGAGAGTTTCTCGGATTTAAATCTGTATTTGCTGATCGCCATTGTGTGCGTGTCCGTCATCTTTTTCCTGAGTCTCATCAGTTTGATAGCTGTAAAATGCCACAGGACATACCGCAGTTTGGGCAGATACAGTGCCCCGATGATCACCACTCACCCTGACGGGAGCTGGTCTTACTCCAAATCTACTCAGCAGTATGACGTGTGTATTAGCTCGGACACACCGAAGAGTGACGTGGTGGTTTTCCCTGCGCCATTTCCGCCTGCAGATGCAGAACTGATCAGTATTAATGGAGGAGACACTTTTACCAGAACACAAACTCTTCCCAGTAAAGAGAAGGTAAGAGGTTTAAATTAAAAGCGAGCTAAACACATTATTTAGTTTGCTCTGGTTTTGAGCTGCGGTTTCGTTTTCTTGCATTCTTCTGGCTGTATAAATATATATTCAGAGGGGAAAATTATTAGGAACCATGGCTTTCTTTTTGTAAAATTGGTGTGACTTCTGGTATTTCCTCTCATTGTCCTCTTTTTATTGACAGACAATTACAATTTTCTGATACTTAAAATGTTGAAAGTGGCTAAATGTTTATTTATCAATTAATTTATTATTATTATTTAATTTATTTTTGCTGAAGTAAACAGACTTATTGCAATTGCTTAATATATTATCATTGCTACATAAAACCAACTTTTCGTGCTTTTGTGGAGCTGTCCGTGGTTCTGAAAATGGTCGTGGTCTTTTTAGATGAACATCGCTGCAACTACTTATGTTTCCCCTGTTTACTAATGTTAATTTAATTATTGTGCTAAATGTGAAATGATAGCTATACTGTACGAATGAATAATTGGAATGCGCATAATTATTAATTTATGATAGTGCTAATATATTTATTACTTTAACAATTTAGTTGTACAAAGTCATCCTTGCAGTATTCTAAGGGAGTTGGATATTAGAACTGCAAGTTTCTCATAGAGAAATCTAGTTAAGTCTTAAAAATATATCTTGAGATGAAAGATGAATACAGAATATTATATTGCAAGCTATTTTTTGTTTTGATGACGAAAATGCCCCCATATCTTCTCATATATTTAACACACCGAATAATATAAATATTTTCCTTTAGAATTTGTATTTGTTATTTTTTAGGACAAATAACTGCAATCTGGTATTCTGATCTGTTTGTGATATAATAACGGGTTTTGGTGGATATTAATTCATAAACCCGCGTGGTGTCACTATAGTCCGTTGAATCTCGAACTGTGTACCGGGTCTGGAATCCCTCCCGGTTTTAGTGGGGAGGAGATTTCACAGGGCTTTGTTTCAGAGAGACTGGATGTATAAGAGAGTGTACGGAGGCCTCGTGTTTTCTCGTCGCTAAAATTGAATATTGTGTAATATTTCTTTATTCGCATTGATGAACTCGGAATATCGTCTGTTATTTCGTGGATCATTGCACGGGATTCACTGGATGTAACAATGTTCTCGCCGTACAGAAGGACATCTATTGTGGCCTGTATTGTGCTCGTTGTTTTAGAGTGTTGTTGGGACGCGGTGTCTGGGCAGCTCTCTTATTCTGTTTCAGAGGAGGTGAATCCGGGAACATCAGTGGGAAATATCGCTAAGGATCTAAACCTTAACGTTCAGGAACTGGAGTCGCGCATGTTTCAGATTGTCACGGGATCCAAGAAAAAATATTTCGAGGTAAATCTAAAAACTGGATTTCTTTATGTGAGTGAAAGAATAGATAGAGAGAGCTTTGTGCCAAAGCACCTAAATGTACTCTCAGTGTAGAAGCGGTTATCAACAATCCACCGAAGCTTTATCAAATAGAAATTAATATTCTGGATGTAAATGACAATTTTCCGTCTTTCAGCGAGAAATCACAAACGATAGACATTGCGGAGACCACACTGCCTGGTGTCAGATTTCCTCTCCATCACGCTACAGACGCAGATGTTGGGAAAAATTCAATAAACACTTACAAGCTTAGTTCGAACGAATATTTTTCATTAGCTGTGCACAAAGGAGGAGATCAGAGTGTGTCTGCTGAGTTAGTGCTGCAGAAATCTTTAGATCGAGAGAAACAGCCTGCTATACAGCTCACACTGACCGCTGTAGACGGAGGAACACCCTCTAAAACAGGCACATCTCTTATAATAATTAAAGTTTTAGATATTAATGATAATACTCCTGCTTTTAGTAAGCCATTGTATAAAACAACAGTTTTTGAAAATGTGGCTATTGGAACGACAATTGTGGTGTTAAACGCGACAGACCTGGATGAAGGAGCTAATAGCGATATTGTTTATTCTATAATTAAAAGAGATCAGAATAAAATCCTGCAGATTTTTGATATTGACTCCAATACTGGTGTTATCACAGTTAAAGGCAATATAGATTTCGAGGAGAACAATGCATTTGAGATCCGCGCACAGGCCAGTGATAAAGGACAGCCTCCAATGTCCACGCACTGCAAAGTCCTGGTGGAGGTGCTGGATATTAACGACAATGAGCCAGAGATAACTGTGACGTCTCTCCTCAGTACAGTGAAAGAGGACGCCAGTATTGGCACTGCTGTCGCTCTCGTGTCAGTGATAGACAGGGATGGCGGCAAAAACGGAATGTTTAATTGCTTTGTGTCCAACAAAGTGCCTTTTAAACTTGAGACGAATTACAAAAAATATTATTCTCTTGTGGTGGATGGACCTTTAGACAGAGAGCGCGCGTCTGAGTATAACGTGACTATCACAGCTACTGATGAAGGGACTCCGCCTCTCTCTAGCACCAGTGTCATTACTGTACATGTTTCTGATGTGAATGACAACGCGCCGCGCTTTCCAGAGCCCGTCATTAATGTTTATGTGAAAGAGAACAGTCAGATTGGAGCTGTTATTCATACAGTATCTGCTTTTGATCCTGATGTAGGTGATAATGCTCGGATAACATATTCTTTACTAGAAAGCTCAAAAAGCGGTCCAGTAACATCCATGATAAACATAAACTCTGATAGTGGAGATATACACAGTTTACAGTCGTTTAACCATGAGGAGATAAAAACATTTGAGTTCAAAGTTCCAGGCCACAGACTCTGGTGTTCCTCCGCTCAGCAGTAACGTGACTGTCAATGTTTTTATCCTGGATGAGAATGACAACAGTCCCGGGATTCTCGCGCCCTATTCCGAGCTCGGTTCCGTTAACACAGAGAACATTCACTATTCTGCTGATGCGGGCTACTTTGTGGCCAAGATCAGGGCTGTAGATGCAGATTCTGGGTACAATGCGCTGCTGTCTTACCACATCTCTGAACCCAAAGGAAACAATCTGTTCCGAATCGGAACCAGCAGCGGGGAGATCAGGACTAAGAGGAGAATGAGTGACAATGACCTGAAAACTCACCCGCTGGTCATTTTGGTTTGTGATAACGGAGAGCCCTCACTGTCAGCGACTGTGTCTATTGATGTTGTGGTTGTTGAAAGCGCAGATGATGTCAAGACTCCATTCAGACACGCGCCGATAAAGGAGGAGAGTTTCTCGGATTTAAATCTGTATTTGCTGATCGCCATTGTGTGCGTGTCCGTCATCTTTTTCCTGAGTCTCATCAGTTTGATAGCTGTAAAATGTCACAGGACAGACAGCAGTTTGGGCAGATACAGTGCCCCGATGATCACCACTCACCCTGACGGGAGCTGGTCTTACTCCAAATCTACTCAGCAGTATGACGTGTGTTTTAGCTCGGACACACTGAAGAGTGACGTAGTGGTTTTCCCTGCGCCATTTCCGCCTGCAGATGCAGAACTGATCAGTATTAATGGAGGAGACACTTTTACCAGAACACAAACACTTCCTAATAAAGAAAAGGTAAGAGATTTTTATTGAAAGTGAGGAAAACACATTATTCTCTTAGAATTTAGAACATAATTAGCCACCTCGTAAAATACGAATGAATTGCCATGAGATAGCTTTGTTTCTATTGAGTTTTGCGCTAATAACCTGTGTCCGTGGTGCTGAAACGCAAATATCAGAATCACTTTTCATCCTATATTGCCATGTATAAACTGTGTCAAGTTTAGTCTTTGCTTCATTTCGAGCTACATATCTAACTGCTGTCCTGTCTAGTGGTTTGGTCATGTATTGTTTTGCTTGTTGTTACGAAATATTGCAATTATTCCTTAAAAGTGCAAATATAGATGTTTTTTTGCACACTGGACATTGCATTGCTTTACAGTGTGTTTATTCTTAATATGTATTTGGAGCTGTTTGAGGTACTGAACACCTGGCGCCCAAACATCAAGAAAGCAAAGCAGATTTAGTCACCTCTGATAACAAGGCCTCATTTTTTCTTGTCGTGAGAATCACAATATTTAAATGATGCAATACAAAACAAACACATACGCAAAAATAAAATTAAATAAATAAATACATTGAAGCGATTGAAAAATCAATATTTTGGCACGTTCAGTATAGCATTTTTTATGTAATGAATCTTAATTTTCCCTGATTTAAATTGTACTTAAATGCAGAGTGAATTGACAAAACTTACTAACATAAAACGGTATACAGTTAAGTTTTGTGTGTGAGTGTGTGTTTGTGTGTGTGTGTGTGTGTGTGTGTGTGTGTGTGTGTGTGTGTGTGTGTGTGTGTGTATGTTTATGTGGTTTATGAGGACACAAATTTGTATAATGACATGGGTATGACATAGGTATTACAAGGAGAAGGTGATTTATGAGGACATTTTCAGTGTCCCCATAATTTAAAATGCTTATAAATCATACAGTGTGCGTTTTTTGGGGGGAAAGTAGAAATGCACCGTCTCTTGTGAGGGCTAAGTTTAGGTGTAGGGTAGGTGTAGGGCAATAGCACATACAGTTTGTACAGTATAAAAACCATTACGCCTATGGAGAGTCCCCGTAAACCATAAAAGCCAACATGTGTGTGTGTGTGTGTGTGTGTGTGTGTGTGTGTGTGTGTGTGCTTTTAATGATCCACTAATTACTTTGTCCAATAAGACATTGGGTCCCTTCTCAGTTGAATTATCTAAGCCTCTATTTGTCCGCGCGGTGTCGTTAGCGACCAGGATGTTATTTTACCCCAGCAATGCAAAGCTCCTCCTCAGTAAGGGAGGGTTCATTTTATCACGTGGGGCTTTTGTTCGTGAAAGGCATCATTACTGTCTCCGTTATTGCACGAGCTGTGAGGAATGACGGCGTTGTTTGGTTATATTATCGAATGGATGGGACTGATTTATTGAAGGAATTATGAAAATGCCGAAACGCGGATTTAAATGGTGGATGTATTTTATTGCAACGTTTTCAATTTGGAATATTACCGATGGGCAGATTGTGTATTCGGTGTCGGAGGAGGCTGATCCGGGAACCACAGTGGGAAATATAGCGAAGGATTTGAACTTAAATCTTCAGGAATTAGAGCATCGTGGGTTTCAGATTGTTTCAGGCCCAAACAAAAGGTATTTCAATGTTAATTTAAAAAGCGGCGTTCTTCTCGTCAAAGAGAGAATAGACAGGGAGCAGTTATGCGGAAGGAGCAGCAAATGCTCTCTGGAGTTAGAAGCTATTGTTAACTCCCCATTGAACATGTATCGTCTGGAGGTGAATGTTATAGACATAAACGATAATATTCCCACCTTTAAGTCAGCAAAGACAGAACTAAATATTGTAGAATCAGCCTTCCCGGGTGAGAGATTTACTTTACCAAGTGCGTTTGACGCGGATGTGGGCAGTAATTCGGTGAAGAGCTACAAGCTCAGTCCGAATGAACATTTCTCTCTGGATGTTCAGAGTGGAGGAGAGCAGAGTGTGTCTGCTGAATTAGTACTGCAGAAAGCTTTAGATCGAGAAAAACAGCCTGCTATCCAGCTCGTACTGACCGCTATAGATGGAGGAAAACCTCCCAAATCAGGAACATCGCAAATTATTATAAATGTTGAGGATGTAAATGATAATATTCCTGTATTTAGTACATCTCTTTACAAAACACGCATTATAGAAAATGCTCCCCCTGGCACCTCTGTTGTCACAGTCCATGCTAGTGATGCAGACGAGAGTTTAAATGGAGAAATACTGTATTCATTTATAACCCATGATGATGAAAGTATAGTGAACGCCTTTACCATTGACTCTGTCAGTGGCGTGATCTCAGTTAAAGGGAATATTGATTACGAAGCAAGCAATGCTGTAGAAATTCGTGTCCAAGCAAGAGATAAAGGCGCGAAACCAAGGGCTGCTCATTGTAAAATTTTAGTTGAAATCGTTGATGTTAATGATAATGTACCTGAAATTTCCGTGACATCTCTTGCTGAAACAGTGAGAGAGGACGCTGCTGCTGGTACAATGGTGGGACTGATCACCGTGAAAGACGAAGATGCGGGAAAAAACGGTGCAATTGTTCTTAAAATAGGCGATTCTGCACCTTTTCGTATACAGAATACTTATAAAAATAAATATTCTCTGGTTGTAGACGGTCCGTTAGACAGAGAGCGCGCGTCTGAATATAACGTGACTATCACAGCTACTGATGAAGGGACTCCGCCTCTCTCTAGCACCAGTGTCATTACTGTAC
Source organism: Ptychobarbus kaznakovi (assembly GCA_027422405.1). Classification (NCBI taxonomy): domain Eukaryota; kingdom Metazoa; phylum Chordata; class Actinopteri; order Cypriniformes; family Cyprinidae; genus Ptychobarbus; species Ptychobarbus kaznakovi. The sequence goes on from CM049811.1 coordinate 5,818,972, forward strand.
ATGTTTCTGATGTGAATGACAACGCGCCGCGCTTTCCAGAGCCCGTCATTAATGTTTATGTGAAAGAGAACAGTCAGATTGGAGCTGTTATTCATACAGTATCTGCTTTTGATCCTGATGTAGGTGATAATGCTCGAATAACATATTATTTACTAGAAAGCTCAAATAGCGGTCCAGTAACATCCATGATCAACATAAACTCTGACAGTGGAGATATACACAGTTTACAGTCGTTTAATTATGAGGAGATAAAAACGTTTGAGTTCAAAGTTCAGGCCACAGACTCTGGTGTTCCTCCGCTCAGCAGTAACGTGACTGTCAATGTTTTTATCCTGGATGAGAATGACAACAGTCCCGGGATTCTCGCACCCTATTCCGAGCTCGGTTCCGTTAACACAGAGAACATTCACTATTCTGCTGATGCGGGCTACGTTGTGGCCAAGATCAGGGCTGTAGATGCAGATTCTGGGTACAATGCGCTGCTGTCTTATCACATCTCTGAACCCAAAGGAAACAATCTGTTCCGAATCGGAACCAGCAGCGGGGAGATCAGGACTAAGAGGAGAATGAGTGACAATGACCTGAAAACTCACCCGCTGGTCATTTTGGTTTGTGATAACGGAGAGCCCTCACTGTCAGCGACTGTGTCTATTGATGTTGTGGTTGTTGAAAGCGCAGATGATGTCAAGACTCCATTCAGACACGCGCCGATAAAGGAGGAGAGTTTCTCGGATTTAAATCTGTATTTGCTGATCGCCATTGTGTGCGTGTCCGTCATCTTTTTCCTGAGTCTCATCAGTTTGATAGCTGTAAAATGCCACAGGACAGACAGCAGTTTGGGCAGATACAGTGCCCCGATGATCACCACTCACCCTGACGGGAGCTGGTCTTACTCCAAATCTACTCAGCAGTATGACGTGTGTTTTAGCTCGGACACACTGAAGAGTGACGTAGTGGTTTTCCCTGCGCCATTTCCGCCTGCAGATGCAGAACTGATCAGTATTAATGGAGGAGACACTTTTACCACAACACGAACACTTCCTAATAAAGAGAAGGTAAGACTCGTTTCTTGAAGCGCAGATGTCTGTGTGTAGTTTCAACCTGATCTCATTAAAGTGCATATAAATAGTACGCCAAATAAATAAATACAAATCTCGTGATATTGATTCGCAAAAATTGACTTTGGCGTGTATATTCTAGGCAGTGGGTCAGATATGGTTGTGGGTAAATGCGTATCTTATGCACGCAAAAACTGCCTATTATATATGCACGCCAAACACGTGCGTATCATATTCACGTCAAAGTCCATTTTTTGCGTATCAATACCACGAGTTTTTGTTTTTATTTGGCTTACTATTTATACAATTTTCATGAGACCAGGCTCGTAGTTTTTACATAGAATTAAGCATCACGTTTTTATATTATGGGCTTAATAAACTGAAAACTCGATTTTAGAACTTGTTTTTTTGTTTATATTGTCAACAATATATTATTATTATTATTATTATTATTTATCGCGAGTTTATACTTTCTCCCTTCATTTATTTATTTATTTAAACCGTGATCAGCTGAATCTGTTGTTTATTTCTTAATGTTGAAAGATATTTCAAGAGCGCTATAATGGTTGTTATTATTATTATAGTTGCCATTTTTACTAAGAGTAAACTTTTCCTTAACAATATGTATTGTATTGCTATGCTTCTATTGGGCTATTATTCAGATTTGATCCATTGTATAGGCCTAACATGTTTCACAGTAACTTAGATGATCTGATGGCGATCAGTGGCGTCTTATATTTCTCAATATCTGGTGGATTACATACGTTATCTTTTCAATATGTTCTGTAAGTTTGATGTCAGAAAATGCTGGGTATTTTCAAGTATGGAGCATGTTTGTCCGCACGGTGTCAGTGGCTACCCATGTAAGTTATCTCGTGTCTCTGTAAAGCTCCCCTTTCGTTAGGCAGGGATCCTCGCCTCGTCTGAGGTCTTTGTTCGAGAGGACTGGACCGCCTTTGAGTTGCTATCTCGGTGTCTTTGCGAAAGCAGTAAGCCTGCTATGGAATATGTGATTGATATTTTTGTTTAACCTACAGTTTTACTAACCTGAGGAAGTATGGACGTAACAAATCACTGCTGGAGCTTTAAGTGGATTTGTATTGTGTTTTTATTTAATAACTGGAATTATGCAAACGGACAGATTGTGTATTCTGTGTTGGAGGAGGTGAACACCGGGACCACGGTAGGAAATTTAGCAAAGGATCTAAACTTGAATGTACAAGACCTTGAGAGAAGAGGATTTCAGATCGTCACGGGTTCAAATAAAATATATTTTGATCTACATGCAAAGAATGGGATTCTCTTTGTTAGAGAGAGAATAGACCGAGAGGAGCTGTGCGGTAGGAGCTCTAAATGCGCTTTAGAGTTGGAGGCCATTGTTAGTGCACCGATGAACATATACAGATTCGAGGTAAATATTTTAGATGTTAACGACAATGCACCGACATTTCGCAGCTCAAAATTGTATCTTAATATTTCTGAACAGACATATCCTGGGCAGAGATTTACATTACCAAGTGCATTCGATCTCGATGTTGGAGTTAATTCGATAAAAAGCTATAAGCTGAGTCCAAATGAACACTTTTCTTTGGATGTGCAAAGCGGAGGAGATCAGAGTTTATCTGCTGAATTAGTGCTGCAGAAAGCTTTAGATCGAGAGAAACAGCCTGCTATCCAGCTCACACTGACCGCTGTAGACGGAGGAAAACCTCCGAAATCTGGTACGACACAGATAATAGTTAATGTAGTAGATGAGAACGACAATATTCCCGTGTTCGACAAGCCGCTTTATAAAGTGCGGATACCAGAAAATGCACCGCCTGGTGCTTCCGTGATCACAGTGAACGCAAAAGATACAGACGAGGGTTTGAATGGTGAAGTCATATACTCCTTTATAAATCATGATAACGATAACAGTGTAAATTATTTCTCTATCAGTCCAGTTACTGGTGAGATTACCATAAAGGGTTCTATAGATTATGAAGAAACTGCTGCAATTGAGATTCGTATTCGGGCCGAGGACAAAGGTCCAAATCCACGAGCATCACATTGTAAGGTCTTAGTCGAAGTAATTGACGTAAATGATAACGTACCAGAAATAAGCGTAATGTCGTTGGTTAATGAAGTGAGAGAGGATTCGTCTCCAGGTACAATGGTGGGATTAATCACAGTAAAAGATGGAGACGCTGGTAAAAATGGTGTTGTGCAGCTCAAAATAAAGGACTCGGCGAAATTTAGCTTAGAGAATACTTACAAAAACAGATATTCGTTAATGGTTAACGGGCCGCTGGACAGAGAGCGCGCGTCTGAGTATAACGTGACTATCACAGCTACTGATGAAGGGACTCCGCCTCTCTCTAGCACCAGTGTCATTACTGTACATGTTTCTGATGTGAATGACAACGCGCCGCGCTTTCCAGAGCCCGTCATTAATGTTTATGTGAAAGAGAACAGTCAGATTGGAGCTGTTATTCACACAGTATCTGCTTTTGATCCTGATGTAGGTGATAATGCTCGGATAACATATTATTTACTAGAAAGCTCAAAAAGCGGTCCAGTAACATCCATGATAAACATAAACTCTGATAGTGGAGATATACACAGTTTACAGTCATTTAACCATGAGGAGACAAAAACATTTGAGTTTAAAGTTCAGGCCACAGACTCTGGTGTTCCTCCGCTCAGCAGTAACGTGACTGTCAATGTTTTTATCCTGGATGAGAATGACAACAGTCCCGGGATTCTCGCGCCCTATTCCGAGCTCGGTTCCGTTAACACAGAGAACATTCCCTATTCTGCTGATGCGGGCTACTTTGTGGCCAAGATCAGGGCTGTAGATGCAGATTCTGGGTACAATGCGCTGCTGTCTTACCACATCTCTGAACCCAAAGGAAACAATCTGTTCCGAATCGGAACCAGCAGCGGGGAGATCAGGACTAAGAGGAGAATGAGTGACAATGACCTGAAAACTCACCCGCTGGTCATTTTGGTTTGTGATAACGGAGAGCCCTCACTGTCAGCGACTGTGTCTATTGATGTTGTGGTTGTTGAAAGCGCAGATGATGTCAAGACTCCATTCAGACACGCGCCGATAAAGGAGGAGAGTTTCTCGGATTTAAATCTGTATTTGCTGATCGCCATTGTGTGCGTGTCCGTCATCTTTTTCCTGAGTCTCATCAGTTTGATAGCTGTAAAATGTCACAGGACAGACAGCAGTTTGGGCAGATACAGTGCCCCGATGATCACCACTCACCCTGACGGGAGCTGGTCTTACTCCAAATCTACTCAGCAGTATGACGTGTGTTTTAGCTCGGACACACTGAAGAGTGACGTAGTGGTTTTCCCTGCGCCATTTCCGCCTGCAGATGCAGAACTGATCAGTATTAATGGAGGAGACACTTTTACCACAACACAAACACTTCCTAATAAAGAAAAGGTAAGAGATTGAATGATTTCAATTTCAACAGATTATTTTTGTTTTGTGGCACATAATGGGACTTTAGTGTTTCCTCTCGTTTACCTGTGCTCTAGTTGGGGCGAAAAAAGACTCCGGTCTGACTAAAATGTTAAAAGTGGCTTTATGATTAACAGTATTTTTCCTCAGCAGGCATACTTGTAGTAATCGCTTAATGTATTGAGATATATTAAAAAAGGAACGTTCGTGCTTTAGTGGAGCTGTCTGTGGTTCTGAACTGGACGTGCCTTTTTATATGAACATGATACGTCTGTTTCCCTTTATCTAATATTAACTGTAACATTCATTTGTTTATTTATTTATTTATGTTTTATTTAGAAAATAAGCTGTTTGAATTTTTAAACTTGCTTAAATAGGGAAATTATAACGATTCTGTACAAATGAGTAATTGTAAAACACTTAATTTTAAAGTACTATAAATGTATGTAGCCTATTATTTTTATGATTTAGTTATGCAAACTCATCATTGTAATCGAAGGAAATTGGATATTAAAGAACAGCAAGTTGCTCATAATGAAATCTGGTAAAACACCATTTAAAAGTATATCTTAAAGTGAAAGATGATTACAGAATATTCAAATGCAAAATCATTTATATTTAGATTACGAAAATGCCCCCATATCTTCACAAATATTGGGCACAACGGAAAATCTGAATCTTTTCTTACAGTACTATTTAAAATGACAAATAACTACAATCGGATATGATGATCTGTTTGTGGTATTTTTAGGGTTTTGTATGGATATTTATTCATAAACCGGCGTGGTGTCACTATAGTCCGTTGAATCTCGAACTGTGTACCGGGTCTGGAATCCCTCCCGGTTTTAGTGGGGAGGAGATTTCACAGGGCTTTGTTTCAGAGAGACTGGATGTATAAGAGAGTGTACGGAGGCCTCGTGTTTTATCGTCGCTAAAATTGAATATTGTCTAATATTTCTTTATTTTATATTGATGGACTTGGAATACCGTCTGTTATTTCGTGGATCATTGCACGGGATTCACTGGATGTAACAATGTTCTCGCCGTACAGAAGGACATCTATTGTGGCCTGTATTGTGCTCGTTGTTTTAGAGTGTTGTTTTGACGCGGTGTCTGGGCAGCTCTCTTATTCTGTTTCAGAGGAGGTGAATCCGGGAACATCAGTAGGAGATATCGCTAAGGATCTAAACCTTAATGTTCAAGAACTGGAGTCGCGCATGTTTCAGATTGTCACGGGATCCAAGAAAAAATATTTCGAGGTAAATCAAAAAATTGATTTCTGTATGTAAGCGAAAGAATAGATAGAGAAGAGCTTTGTGCCAAAGCACCTAAATGTACTCTCAGCATAGAAGCGGTTATCAACAATCCACTGAAACTTTATCAAATACAAATTAATATTCTGGATGTAAATGACAATTCTCCGTATTTTAGCGAGAAATCACAAACGATAGACATTGCGGAAAGCACACTGCCTGGTGTCAGGTTCTCTCTCCATCACGCTACAGACGCAGATGTTGGGAAAAATTCAATAAACACTTACAAGCTTAGCTCGAATGAATATTTTTCAATAGCTGTGCACAAAGGAGGAGATCAGAGTGTGTCTGCTGAGTTGGTGCTGCAGAAATCTTTAGATCGAGAGAAACAGCCTGTTATACAGCTCACACTGACCGCTGTAGACGGAGGAACACCCTCTAAAACAGGCACATCTCTTATAATTATTAAAGTTTTAGATATTAATGATAATACTCCCGTTTTTAGTAAGCCGTTGTATAAAACAACCGTTTTTGAAAATGTGGCTATAGGAACGACAATTGCGGCGTTAAACGCGACAGACCTGGATGAAGGTACTAATAGCGATATTGTTTATTCTATAATTAAAAGAGATCAGAATAAAATCCTGCAGATTTTTGAAATTGACTCGAATACTGGTGTTATTACAGTTAAAGGCAATATAGATTTCGAGGAGAACAATGCATTTGAGATCCGCGCACAGGCCAGTGATAAAGGACAGCCTCCGATGTCCACGCACTGCAAAGTCCTGGTGGAGGTGCTGGATATTAACGACAATGAGCCAGAGATAACTGTGACGTCTCTCCTCGGTACAGTGAAAGAGGACGCCAGTATCGGCACTGCTGTCGCTCTCGTGTCAGTGATTGACAGGGACGGCGGCAAAAACGGTATTGTTAATTGTGTTGTATCTAACAATGTGCCTTTTAAACTTGAGACGAATTACAAAAAATATTATTCTCTAGTGGTGGATGGACTTCTAGACAGAGAGCGCGCGTCTGAATATAACGTGACTATCACAGCTACTGATGAAGGGACTCCGCCTCTCTCTAGCACCAGTTTCATTACTGTACACGTTTCTGATGTGAATGACAACGCGCCGCGCTTTCCAGAGCCCGTCATTAATGTTTATGTGAAAGAGAACAGTCAGATTGGAGCTGTTATTCATACAGTATCTGCTTTTGATCCTGATGTAGGTGATAATGCTCGGATAACATATTCTTTACTAGAAAGCTCGAAAAGTGGCCCAGTAACATCCATGATCAACATAAACTCTGATAGTGGAGATATACACAGTTTACAGTCATTTAACTACGAGGAGATAAAAACGTTTGAGTTCAAAGTTCAGGCCACAGACTCTGGTGTTCCTCCGCTCAGCAGTAACGTGACTGTCAATGTTTTTATCCTGGATGAGAATGACAACAGTCCCGGGATTCTCGCGCCCTATTCCGAGCTCGGTTCCGTTAACACAGAGAACATTCCCTATTCTGCTGATGCGGGCTACTTTGTGGCCAAGATCAGGGCTGTAGATGCAGATTCTGGGTACAATGCGCTGCTGTCTTACCACATCTCTGAACCCAAAGGAAACAATCTGTTCCGAATCGGAACCAGCAGCGGGGAGATCAGGACTAAGAGGAGAATGAGTGACAATGACCTGAAAACTCACCCGCTGGTCATTTTGGTTTGTGATAACGGAGAGCCCTCACTGTCAGCGACTGTGTCTATTGATGTTGTTGAAAGCGCAGATGATGTCAAGACTCCATTCAGACACGCGTCGATAAAGGAGGAGAGTTTCTCGGATTTAAATCTGTATTTGCTGATCGCCATTGTGTGCGTGTCCGTCATCTTTTTCCTGAGTCTCATCAGTTTGATAGCTGTAAAATGCCACAGGACAGACAGCAGTTTGGGCAGATACAGTGCCCCGATGATCACCACTCACCCTGACGGGAGCTGGTCTTACTCCAAATCTACTCAGCAGTATGACGTGTGTTTTAGCTCGGACACACTGAAGAGTGACGTAGTGGTTTTCCCTGCGCCATTTCCGCCTGCAGATGCAGAACTGATCAGTATTAATGGAGGAGACACTTTTACCAGAACACAAACACTTCCTAATAAAGAAAAGGTAAGAATGTTAATCTGTAGCTATATATGAGGATTTTTTTCAGCAGTTTTATTTTGCTGTCCGTGGTGCTGAAACGCTGTATTGTTATTGATCATACGCGGCTTTGAATCTTTTTCTCTATAACATCTGGGTGTTTCAACTGTGATTTCAGTGTTCTTTTAATCTTCATCTTCTTCTGCTTAATGTTGTTGTTGGTGTATTTTTAAAGACAAAAAATAAATAAATAAAAATCAACAAATCAATTGTAAGTCACTTTGGATAAAAAACGTCTAAATGTAAATGACTAAATGTAAATAAATCCCAGAGTTTAACACTTAAGATATTTTTTAAGTTTGTGTGCTTCTAAAAACGCAGGTTTTAGTACATCTGTCAACAACACTGTGAAAAATCTAATTGTATTTTCTTACTTATTCATTCATTCATTCCTTTTCTTGAAAAGCCTATCTTAATCATTCATTTTTACCGTACGCATTCAGCGGTTTATATATATGCTTGGCGTTTTCTAATAGTTGTGTTCTTCCACTAGAGGTCACCATCAGTCCGTGGTTAAACTCTTTACTTTTGTGTTTGCATGTCTCCGCCTTGTTTTTCGCAGCGGGTGTAGGATCAGATGGCTTTGTTCGGACGATGCTACAGCTCTCAGCCTCCTCTCTGTTTTAGTCGATAATAGACGAAACTAGAACGAAATGCTTATATACTGCTGACTATTTTCTGTGTTTTTAAACAGAATATGGCAATAGCTTTGGTCCATGTTCCAAAGATACTTTTTTATATTCTGTTTTCCTTTGGAAGTATCGCGGACGGGCAGATTGTATATTCAGTGTCGGAAGAGGCGATCCGGGAACTACAGTTGGCAATATTAGTAAAAGGATTAAACCTTGAATTTACAGGATTTACTGGAAAATCGTGGATTTCAGATCGCTTCTGGACCCAACAAGAGGTATTTTGATTTAAATACAAAAACTGGAATTCTTCATATTAAAGACAGAATCGATAGGGACGAACTGTGCGGACGGAGCTTAAAATGCTACTTTAGAATTGGAGGCATTGTTAATTCGCCATTGAACATGTACCGATTTGAAAGTAAATGTATTATAGACATTAATGATAACATGCCTACATTTCACTCTTCTTCGTTATATATTAAATTATCTGAAGCGGCATTTATAGGGTGAAAGGTATTCATTACCAAATGCGTTTTGACGCAGATGTGGGCAGTAATTCGGTAAAGGGCTACACACTGAGTCCAAATGAACACTTTTCACTGGATGTACAAAGCGGAGGAGATCAGAGTGTGTCGGCTGAATTAGTGCTGCAGAAAGCTTTAGATCGAGAAAAACAGCCGGTGATCCAGCTCAAACTGACCGCTGTAGATGGAGGAAAACCTCCCAGATCAGGAACAATAAATCTAGTTGTTAATATTGAGGATGTTAATGATAACATTCCAGTGTTCAGCAAACCTCTATTCAAAGCTCGAGTAGCAGAAAATGTACCGCTTGGCACATCCGTAATCCAAGTTCACGCAGGTGACCCAGATGAGGGACTAAACGGTGAAATCGCATATTCATTAGTGAGCCAATATAACGATATTAATGTAGATGCATTCTCGATAGATTCTGAAACCGGTCTTATAACGGTGAAAGGCAACGACTATGAAAAATGCGTTGAAATTCGGAGTACAAGCGCGAGACAAAGGCTCGACATAAACCAGAGCAGCTCACTGTAAAGTATTGGTAGAAATATTGGACGTTAACGACAACTTTCCTGAAATATATGTAACGTCTCTTGTTAAAATGTTAAGGAGGATGCACCAAAATGGTACAAGTGGTTCATGATTACAGTAGATAAGATGCGGGCAAAAACGGTGAAATTGCTTCACCCGCGATTCGTTGCCATTCAAAAACTCATACAATAATTATTATCTGGTTAATTTAGACAGAGAGCGCGCGTCTGAATATAACGTGACTATCACAGCTACTGATGAAGGGACTCCGCCTCTCTCTAGCACCAGTGTCATTACTGTACATGTTTCTGATGTGAACGACAACGCGCCGCGCTTTCCAGAGCCCGTCATTAATGTTTATGTGAAAGAGAACAGTCAGATTGGAGCTGTTATTCATACAGTATCTGCTTTTGATCCTGATGTAGGTGATAATGCTCGGATAACATATTCTTTACTAGAAAGCTCTAAAAGCGGCCCAGTAACATCCATGATCAACATAAACTCTGATAGTGGAGATATACACAGTTTACAGTCGTTTAACCATGAGGAGATAAAAACGTTTGAGTTCAAAGTTCAGGCCACAGACTCTGGTGTTCCTCCGCTCAGCAGTAACGTGACTGTCAATGTTTTTATCCTGGATGAGAATGACAACAGTCCCGGGATTCTCGCGCCCTATTCCGAGCTCGGTTCCGTTAACACAGAGAACATTCCCTATTCTGCTGATGCGGGCTACTTTGTGGCCAAGATCAGGGCTGTAGATGCAGATTCTGGGTACAATGCGCTGCTGTCTTACCACATCTCTGAACCCAAAGGAAACAATCTGTTCCGAATCGGAACCAGCAGCGGGGAGATCAGGACTAAGAGGAGAATGAGTGACAATGACCTGAAAACTCACCCGCTGGTCATTTTGGTTTGTGATAACGGAGAGCCCTCACTGTCAGCGACTGTGTCTATTGATGTTGTGGTTGTTGAAAGCGCAGATGATGTCAAGACTCCATTCAGACACGCGCCGATAAAGGAGGAGAGTTTCTCGGATTTAAATCTGTATTTGCTGATCGCCATTGTGTGCGTGTCCGTCATCTTTTTCCTGAGTCTCATCAGTTTGATAGCTGTAAAATGCCACAGGACAGACAGCAGTTTGGGCAGATACAGTGCCCCGATGATCACCACTCACCCTGACGGGAGCTGGTCTTACTCCAAATCTACTCAGCAGTATGACGTGTGTTTTAGCTCGGACACACTGAAGAGTGACGTAGTGGTTTTCCCTGCGCCATTTCCGCCTGCAGATGCAGAACTGATCAGTATTAATGGAGGAGACACTTTTACCAGAACACAAACACTTCCTAATAAAGAAAAGGTAAGAGTTTAAATGTTAAAAGCGATTTTTTTGCTAAACACATATTTAGTTTGCTGTGGTGAATTAGAGCTGCTGTTTCGTATTCTTGCATTCTTTGAGCTGTATAAATATATATTTTGGAACCATGGCTTTCTTTTGTCTTGATTATATTGATCTTTGTTTATTTACAAAATATTTAAGTTTTTTTTGCTGAAACACGATAACATGATCATTGCATTGTATCTGTAATTGCTACATAAAAACCAACTTTACGTGCTTGTTGTGGAGCTGTCCGTGGTTCTGAAAAAAAAGTTAAATATTTGATGAACTATCGCATGCAACTACTTATGTAATCCCCGTTTTATTAATGACTAAAAATTGTGCTAAATGTGACTAAATGCTTATAGAAATGTAATATAATTAATCAATTAAATACTTTTTTAGTTGTACAAAAGTCATCCTTGCAGTATTTAAGTTGATATTAGAACTGCAAGTTTCTCATAGAGAAATCTTTAATCTTTGTATATTTTTTTAAAGAATACATTAATATTCATTTTTGAAAGCTATTTTTTGTTTTGATGACGAAAATCCTTCTTCATATATTTAACACACCGAATATATATAAATTTTTTTTTTTTTTTTTAGTACAAATAACTGCAATCTGGTATTCTGATCTGTTTGTGATATAATAACGGGTTTTGGTGGATATTTTCATAAATCCGCGTGTGTCAGTCCGTTGAATCTCGAACTGTTGGAATCCGCCTGTTGTTAGTGGGGAGGAGATTTCCTTTGTTTCAGAGAGACAGAGAGTGTACGGAGGCTCCTCCTTTGTTTAGATCAGATGGCTTTGTTTCGTACGATTGATGAACTCGGAATACAGTCCAGCCTCCTCTCTATTTCGAAATGCTTGGATCATGCACGGGATTTCACAATGGATGTAACAATGTTCTCGCCGTACAGAAGGACATCTATTGTGGCCTGTATTGTGCTCGTTGTTTAGAGTGTTGTTGGGACGCGGTGTCTGGGCAGCTTGTATATTCTGTTTCAGAGGAGGTGAATCCGGGAACAATCAGTGGGAAATATAGCTAAGGATCTAAACCTTAATGTTCAGGAACTGGAGTCGCGCATGTTTCAGATTGTCACGGATCCAAGAAAAAATAAGAGGTATTTCGAGGTAAATCTAAAAACTGGATTTCTGTCAGTGTAACAGAATAGATAGAGAGGAGCTTTGTGCCAAACAGCACCTAATGTACTCTCAGTGTAGAAGCGGTCATCAACAATCCACCGAAGCTTTATCAAATAAATTATATTTTGAGGTAAATGTAGAATTAATGATAAATCCACATTTCGTCTCAGCGAGAAATCACAAACGATAGACATTCAGAGCTTTTCCTGGTGAAAGATTCCTCTCCATCACGCTACAGACGCAGATGTTGGGAAAGTAATTCAATAAACACTTACAAGCTTAGTCCGAATGAATATTTTTCATTAGCTGTGCACAAAGGAGGAGATCAGAGTGTGTCTGCTGAGTTAGTGCTGCAGAAAGTCTTTAGATCGAGAGAAACAGCCTGTTAATCCAGCTCACACTGACCGCTGTAGACGGAGGAACACCCTCTAAAACAGGAACAATAATTATCTAGTTGTTAAAGTTTTGAGGATATTAATGATAACATTCCCGTTTTTAGTAAAGCCCTTGTATAAAAGCTCGAGTAAACCGTTTTTGAAAATGTGGCTATTGGAACGACAATTGGGGTGTTAAACGCGACAGACCTGGATGAAGGGACTAAATGATCATATTGTTTATTCGATAATTAAAAATGTCAGATTCATTTTCGATAACTCCTGAATACTGGTGTTATCACAGTGAAAGGCAATGTGGACTAGATTTCGAGGAGAACAATGCATTTGAGATCCGCGCACAGGCCAGTGATAAAGGACAGCCTCCGATGTCCACGCACTGCAAAGTGTTGGTGGAGATGGAGGTGCTGGACATAAACGACAATGAGCCAGAAAACGTCTGTCTCCTTCAGTACAGTGAAAGAGGACGCCAGTATTGGCACTGCTGATCGTCTCGTGATCAGTGATGACAGGGACGGCGGCAAAAACGGAATGTTAAATTGCTTTGTGTCCAACAAACGTGCCTTTTCAAACTGAGACGAATTACAATAATTATTATACATTAATTGTTAACGGGCCTCTAGACAGAGAGCGCGCGTCTGAGTATAACGTGACTATCACAGCTACTGATGAAGGGACTCCGCCTCTCTCTAGCATCAGTGTCATTACTGTACATGTTTCTGATGTGAACGACAACGCGCCGCGCTTTCCAGAGCCCGTCATTAATGTTTATGTGAACGAGAACAGTCAGATTGGAGCTGTTATTCATACAGTATCTGCTTTTGATCCTGATGTAGGTGATAATGCTCGGATAACATATTCTTTACTAGAAAGCTCGAAAAGCGGTCCAGTAACATCCATGATCAACATAAACTCTGATAGTGGAGATATACACAGTTTACAGTCGTTTAACCACGAGGAGATAAAAACGTTTGAGTTCAAAGTTCAGGCCACAGACTCTGGTGTTCCTCCGCTCAGCAGTAACGTGACTGTCAATGTTTTTATCCTGGATGAGAATGACAACAGTCCCGGGATTCTCGCGCCCTATTCCGAGCTCGGTTCCGTTAACACAGAGAACATTCCCTATTCTGCTGATGCGGGCTACTTTGTGGCCAAGATCAGGGCTGTAGATGCAGATTCTGGGTACAATGCGCTGCTGTCTTACCACATCTCTGAACCCAAAGGAAACAATCTGTTCCGAATCGGAACCAGCAGCGGGGAGATCAGGACTAAGAGGAGAATGAGTGACAATGACCTGAAAACTCACCCGCTGGTCATTTTGGTTTGTGATAACGGAGAGCCCTCACTGTCAGCGACTGTGTCTATTGATGTTGTGGTTGTTGAAAGCGCAGATGATGTCAAGACTCCATTCAGACACGCGCCGATAAAGGAGGAGAGTTTCTCGGATTTAAATCTGTATTTGCTGATCGCCATTGTGTGCGTGTCCGTCATCTTTTTCCTGAGTCTCATCAGTTTGATAGCTGTAAAATGCCACAGGACAGACAGCAGTTTGGGCAGATACAGTGCCCCGATGATCACCACTCACCCTGACGGGAGCTGGTCTTACTCCAAATCTACTCAGCAGTATGACGTGTGTTTTAGCTCGGACACACTGAAGAGTGACGTAGTGGTTTTCCCTGCGCCATTTCCGCCTGCAGATGCAGAACTGATCAGTATTAATGGAGGAGACACTTTTACCAGAACACAAACACTTCCTAATAAAGAAAAGGTAAGATAAGCGATTGCATATTTTGTTTCGTTGGTGAATTACGTATTATGAATTTGAGCTACATATATAATTGGCATCCTTTCTTTTGTCTTGATTATTTGATATTTTGTTTATAGTTACAAAATATTGTAGTTTTTGGTTTAGAGTGCAGATGAAACACGATAGACATGATGGACATTGCATTATTCTGTATTGTTTATTGTTGGTATAACTGGAGCTCATCGTGGTGCTGAACAATGTGCATCCAAAGTTAGCAGATATTTGTCCTATCGCATAACACATGTAATGCGTTTTATCTTGGAACAGACTACCCGATCTCATGAATGTGCGTATAAATGAAGATGTTATAGAATTATGCAATACAGACAATCAATCTATCTATCAATCAATAAATCAATTTGTTTTTGTACAGGGTGATACATTTTGCTGAATGCAAATAGTTTAATGTAAGAGTTTGCAGAGAAAACTTTATCTTTACACATGTATCATTTTTTAAAGCTCCTTTTCGTCTACATTAATTTGGCTTCACTTCCTGCCCGTAATTTAGAAAGCCATGCTTTTTGTGTGTCTTTGTGCTGTTTGAGTAAATCCTTCGCTGATATTTAAAAAAAATGTTAATTTGTCATTCAGCTGAAATAGTATATAGTTGATTGGTTGAAAAATAATGTTTTGCTTTCTTGAAGTGATGCTCAGTTTTATCCTCGCGATGTCAGTATCCGCCTGTTGTTTGAGCATTCCTGACAAGACAAGGCTCCTCCTATTTTTCTTGTTCTATCTTCCTGGATAAGGGCTTTGTTAGTCGTACGCCATTGTTCTCGGAAACAGTCCACTCGTGGATTTAGCAGAAAACGTTTTACAGTCATACGGGAACATTTCGGTGATTTACAATGCAATGATCTGGTAAAATGGCTTTAACAGAGGGACATATTTTGAACGTGTGGATATTTTTCTGTGTCTTTCTTCGCTTCGGGACTTTTACAGATGGGCAGATTGTATATTCCATTACAGAGGAGGCAAATCCAGGCACGACGGTTGGAAATTTAGCTAAGGATTTTAACTTGAATTTACAGGACATTGAAAGACGTGGATTTCAAATCGTTTCGGAATCCAACCGAAGGTATTTCGATTTGAATTTAAAGACGGGTGTTCTTCACGTTAAGGAGAGAATAGACCGAGAGGAGCTATGTGAACAGAATGTGAAATGTTCTTTACCTCTAGAAGCAATTGTTAACTCGCCTTTGAATATATATAGATTTGAGGTAAATGTACTAGATATTAATGATAATCCACCATTATTTCGTACCTCAAAGACAACACTAAATATTTCAGAATTAGCTTTTCCAGGGGAGCAGTTCGCTCTTCCGAGCGCGTTTGACGCGGATGTGGGCAGTAATTCGGTAAAGAGCTACAAACTAAGTCCGAATGAACATTTTTCTCTGGATGTTCAGAGCGGAGGAGAGCAGAGTGTGTCTGCTGAATTAGTACTGCAGAAAGCTTTAGATCGTGAAAAGCAGCCATTAATTCAGCTCACAATCATCGCTGTAGACGGAGGAAAACCTCCAAGATCAGGAACAATGCAAATAATCGTAAATGTTGAAGATGTCAACGACAACATTCCTGTTTTCAGTAAATCGTTGTATAAAGCTCGCGTAAATGAAAACTCGCCACACGGTACTTCTGTTGTTACAGTTCAGGCCAGCGACCCAGATGAGGGCGTAAATGGTCAGATTGTTTATGGTTTAGTTAACCACGATAATGATAAAAATGTCGATTCATTTTCAATAAATCCTGAAACTGGCGAGATTACTGTGAAAGGTGAGGTAGATTACGAAAGAAAAAATGCTGTGGAGCTCCGCGTGCAGGCAAAGGATAAAGGGCATAAACCCAGAGCGGCTCTTTGTAAAGTGCTACTGGAAATTGTTGACATTAACGATAATGTTCCAAAAATCTCCGTAACATCGTTAGTTAACAATGTAAAAGAAGATGCTCCGATTGAGACAATGGTTGGAATGATAACCGTCACTGATAGTGATGCTGGTAAAAACGGACAAGTAACGTTAAAAATTCAGGGCTCTGCTCCTTTTAAAGTTCAGAACTCGTACAAAAATTATTATACTCTAGTTGTTAACGGTCCTTTAGACAGAGAGCGCACGTCTGAGTATAACGTGACTATCACAGCTACTGATGAAGGGACTCCGCCTCTCTCTAGCACCAGTGTCATTACTGTACACGTTTCTGATGTGAATGACAACGCGCCGCGCTTTCCAGAGCCCGTCATTAATGTTTATGTGAAAGAGAACAGTCAGATTGGAGCTGTTATTCATACAGTATCTGCTTTTGATCCTGATGTAGGTGACAATGCTCGGATAACATATTCTTTACTAAAAAGCTCGAAAAATGGCCCAGTAACATCCATGATCAACATAAACTCTGATAGTGGAGATATACACAGTTTACAGTCGTTTAACCATGAGGAGATAAAAACGTTCGAGTTCAAAGTTCAGGCCACAGACTCTGGTGTTCCTCCGCTCAGCAGTAACGTGACTGTCAATGTTTTTATCCTGGATGAGAATGACAACAGTCCCGGGATTCTCGCGCCCTATTCCGAGCTCGGTTCCGTTAACACAGAGAACATTCCCTATTCTGCTGATGCGGGCTACTTTGTGGCCAAGATCAGGGCTGTAGATGCAGATTCTGGGTACAATGCGCTGCTGTCTTACCACATCTCTGAACCCAAAGGAAACAATCTGTTCCGAATCGGAACCAGCAGCGGGGAGATCAGGACTAAGAGGAGAATGAGTGACAATGACCTGAAAACTCACCCGCTGGTCATTTTGGTTTGTGATAACGGAGAGCCCTCACTGTCAGCGACTGTGTCTATTGATGTTGTGGTTGTTGAAAGCGCAGATGATGTCAAGACTCCATTCAGACACGCGCCGATAAAGGAGGAGAGTTTCTCGGATTTAAATCTGTATTTGCTGATCGCCATTGTGTGCGTGTCCGTCATCTTTTTCCTGAGTCTCATCAGTTTGATAGCTGTAAAATGCCACAAGACAGACAGCAGTTTGGGCAGATACAGTGCCCCGATGATCACCACTCACCCTGACGGGAGCTGGTCTTACTCCAAATCTACTCAGCAGTATGACGTGTGTTTTAGCTCGGACACACTGAAGAGTGACGTAGTGGTTTTCCCTGCGCCATTTCCGCCTGCAGATGCAGAACTGATCAGTATTAATGGAGGAGACACTTTTACCAGAACACAAACACTTCCTAATAAAGATAAGGTAAGATATTTATATTACAATGAAGCACTTTAATTAGAGCTGGTGTTTGATTGGGCTTCATTTATTTTTTTCGTGTTCTATATTGCTTATTCAGGTGATTTTATATCAGGTTTGAGGGGAAATAGAAATCAGCGTTACCTTATTTCTCCCTAAATTAATTTACTCTGGTCGCACGACGGTTTAAACTGCTGTTTGATTTTATTTTGCACTGACATACTCTGTCCATGGTGCTGAAAGCGCATATGTTCTTATGTACTGTTCTTTCAAGGGGTTCGTGATTTGATGAAAAGCTCTTAATTAAAAAGAATATATAATTACTTATATACAATTTAAAGAAACAAATAATTTAGAAATAAAAATCATAGGGTTGAAATGTGTAATAAAGCAGTGTCTATGATGCGCTGCTTTGTTTACAGAGGTTACCGTGAAAACAGCTCTATTTCTGCTGTTTCATCCTTCTGTCAAACAGTGGATTTTAAGCTTTTATTCAGTCTGTCTTATGTTTTTGTTTTGTTGTTTTGGACTAAAAGTATTGTGTTGTTGTTGTAACTCTTAATTGGTAGATGGAAAACAAACTAATGTGCGTTCTAAAAATGTCAACACTATAATAAAGTAGTCTATGTATAATTGTTTATAAAGCAGAAAAAATCACTATAATGTATCATTTTTACTCATCATTGTCTTGAAAAAAAGAAACGATTTAAAGCCTAAAATGTGAGATTTAACATTTTACAAAACTTTTTTTTGTCAAAACTTTATTTGAACACGTGATACATGTTATCAGATAACTTTATGATGCAAGTCACCAAACCAATATTTTTTTTATTTGTTTAATATCTGTTGGTTTTCAACTACATTTCTGTGTGTATGAGTACTTGAACATTTCCAGCACATTTTAACCATACAGTGATACTATTAATAACTCTGATCATTTTGGTTACTTACTATAATCGTGATGGAATTTTCATGCCATTTTATATCTCTAATGTAGCTATGTAAACTAATTCTGATAAAAATTTCAAGCGGTTCAAAAAAAGTTTTTTAAATGGACATGCAAAAAATTGCACCATTAAGTTATTGAAATATTTACTTAAAATCACAGGGGCTATTTTAAACAAATAATTTAAGCCAAAAGTGTTCGGCTGGCAAAAAGAGTTTGACAACCCCTGCAAAATAAATAATATAAGTCCGTTTCAGGTCTTCTTAACCTGTCTTGTACTTTTTTCAGTTATTAAATTGGCTTGTTAAGTGTGAGAGTTCAATACCACTGTTATGATTAAATAGACAGTATGATGTGGACAATTCCTACATTCTAAGAATTATCAAATATATTACAATTTGTTGCTCATATAACCTAAATATTAATCATATCAACATATTTTATTTAGAAACAGTGGAGTTTGCAGATGTCCGCATGATGTCACTAGTCTTTCATTTTACACGAGCATTTTCCTGACTCCACTAAGCTCCGCCTCATTTTGTAGCTTCCGGAGCAGAGAGGCTTTGTTCAGAATCCGTCATTGTGTGTGGAAGCTGCTGTAGTGCGTGGTTTCGTGTGAATATTTCCTCAGATACTATGCTGTCGGATTTTTGTGATTTGGGCATATTCAGAAGATTTAAAGGCAATGGCATCCAAAGGACTTTCAATATTTCGGGTTTGGATTTCTGTGTATTTTCTGTGTTGGCTTTGGAATATAGCGCGCGGACAGCTGGTGTATTCTGTGTCGGAGGAAGCAAACACAGGCACTACAGTTGGGAATTTGGTGAAGGATTCTAATCTAAATATTCAGGACCTTGAGGTTCGAGGGTTTCATATTGTTCCGGGACCGAACAAGAGGTATTTCGATGTTAATACTAAAACTGGAATTCTCCATGTCAGAGAGAGAATTGATCGAGAAGAGATTTGCGAGCAGAATATTAAATGTTCTCTGCCTTTAGAAGCCATGATTAGCTCACCATTTAATATTTACCGATTTGAAATAAATGTTGTTGACATTAATGATAATGCACCAGCATTTCAGACATCAGTAACACATCTGAATATTACCGAATCAACTATTCCAGGAGAGAGATTTCCACTGCAGATCGCGTTTGACGCGGATGTGGGCAGTAACTCCTTAAAGAGCTACAAGCTAAGTCCAAACGAACATTTCTCTCTGGATGTGCAGGGTGGTGGAGATCAGAGTGTGTCTGCTGAATTAGTGCTGCAGAAAGCTTTAGATCGAGAAAAACAAGCTGTAATTCATCTTACACTGACCGCGATAGACGGAGGAAAACCTTCCAAATCCGGTACAACAGAAATTATAGTTAATGTTGTGGATGTTAATGATAATATTCCTGTTTTCAGTAAGTCTTTGTATAAAACTAAAATAACTGAGAATGTAGCGCCTGGTACTCATGTGATAACGGTTCAAGCTGCTGATTTAGATGAGGGCGTAAACGGTGAAATAATGTATGCAATTGTCAAGCACAACAATGATAAAAATGCAGATGCATTTTTGATAAATCCAGAAACAGGTGAAATTACTGTCAAAAATGATATAGATTATGAGCAGAAGAATGCAATTGAACTTCGAGTACAAGCAAAAGATAAAAGTAATAACCCAAGAGGAGCACATTGTAAAGTATTGGTCGAGGTTATGGATGTCAATGACAACATACCAGAGATATCTGTGACGTCTTTAGTGAGCACTGTTAAAGAAGATGCTCCGATTGACACAATGGTTGGAATGATAACTGTAACTGATAGTGATGCTGGTAAAAACGGACAGGTTACCTTAAACATTCAGGGCTCTGCTCCTTTTAAAGTTCAGAACTCGTACAATAATTATTATACTTTAGTTGTTAACGGTCCTTTAGACAGAGAGCGCGCGTCTGAGTATAACGTGACTATCACAGCTACTGATGAAGGGACTCCGCCTCTCTCTAGCACCAGTGTCATTACTGTACACGTTTCTGATGTGAATGACAACGCGCCGCGCTTTCCGGAGCCCGTCATTAATGTTTATGTGAAAGAGAACAGTCAGATTGGAGCTGTTATTCATACAGTATCTGCTTTTGATCCTGATGTAGGTGATAATGCTCGGATAACATATTATTTACTAGAAAGCTCAAAAAGCGGTCCTTGTAACATCCATGATCAACATAAACTCTGATAGTGGAGATATACACAGTTTACAGACGTTTAACCACGAGGAGATAAAAACGTTTGAGTTCAAAGTTCAGGCCACAGACTCTGGTGTTCCTCCGCTCAGCAGTAACGTGACTGTCAATGTTTTTATCCTGGATGAGAATGACAACAGTCCCGGGATTCTCGCGCCCTATTCCGAGCTCGGTTCCGTTAACACAGAGAACATTCCCTATTCTGCTGATGCGGGCTACTTTGTGGCCAAGATCAGGGCTGTAGATGCAGATTCTGGGTACAATGCGCTGCTGTCTTACCACATCTCTGAACCCAAAGGAAACAATCTGTTCCGAATCGGAACCAGCAGCGGGGAGATCAGGACTAAGAGGAGAATGAGTGACAATGACCTGAAAACTCACCCGCTGGTCATTTTGGTTTGTGATAACGGAGAGCCCTCACTGTCAGCGACTGTGTCTATTGATGTTGTGGTTGTTGAAAGCGCAGATGATGTCAAGACTCCATTCAGACACGCGCCGATAAAGGAGGAGAGTTTCTCGGATTTAAATCTGTATTTGCTGATCGCCATTGTGTGCGTGTCCGTCATCTTTTTCCTGAGTCTCATCAGTTTGATAGCTGTAAAATGTCACAGGACAGACAGCAGTTTGGGCAGATACAGTGCCCCGATGATCACCACTCACCCTGACGGGAGCTGGTCTTACTCCAAATCTACTCAGCAGTATGACGTGTGTTTTAGCTCGGACACACTGAAGAGTGACGTAGTGGTTTTCCCTGCGCCATTTCCGCCTGCAGATGCAGAACTGATCAGTATTAATGGAGGAGACACTTTTACAGAACACAAACTCTTCCCTAGTAAAGATAAGGTAAGAAATCTGTATTACACTTGAGGAAAACGCTTCAATTAGAGCTGGTGTTTCTACTTTGAATTTTCGTGTTCTATATTGCTTATTCAGGTGATTTTATATCAGGTTTGAGGGGAAATAACAACCAGTTTTACCTTGTTTCGCCCTAAATTAATCTACTGTCGTTGCACGAAGATTTAAACTTCAGTTTTATCTTATTTTGCACCGACATACTCTGACCACATGTTCTTATCTACTGTTCATTCAGGGGGTTCGTGAATTGATGAAAAGCTATTAATTAATATAATTAGAATTAAATCATACAATTTAAATAAACAAATCATTTTTTAAATATAAGTTTGAAATGTGTAATAAAGTAGTGTTTATGATCCACATAAACCCACAGTCACCCAATCAATATTTTTGTTGTTGTTGTTGAAAATCAGATTTTCAACTTAATTTCTGTGTGTGTATGAGTACGTCTTGATCAATTCCAGCACATTTTAACAATACAGAGATAATATTGATACCTCTGATATAGGGACGTTCATTTCGTTATTTTTCCTAACCGACAACCAACTCTCGTTAACCGATTATTAACCGTTAACCGACAAGAATATTTTATATTCGAACTGAATTAAATTAGAAAGAATAAGTGTCTGTGACCCGTTAAAAATACTAACATTTGTTTTTTCCGGGGATTCATTTTACTTGTGCAAAAAGCAGCAAACAACAGAACAAGGATTCACGTGGTCATCATAGTATCACATCACGCACCTGCAGCGCTTCTGCCAGCGAAGAAAAATATAATAAAGCTAGGCGCTATATATTATAACGAATAAATAGGCATATACTAGAATATATTTTCGCTTAAATAATAATTTAAGAAAACGAAAGAAAAACGGTGCAACAAGCAGCCTACTCTAAAAAAAATCATGATTTATTTTTTTAACCTAAATGCTGGGTTGAGCCTTTTGGGTCATTGTTTGTGTTATTTCTTCAGTGTTTGGGTAGTTTTTGTGTTACCCAGCCTCTGGGTCAAATGTAACAAACCAATGTTTAGGTAGTTTTTTAGTGTTACTCAGATACTGGGTTAGAGTAACCCAGCGGTTGGGTTATTTATCGCGGGGATTTTGCGTCATCTTCTGGAGAGAGCAGTTCTAAGCGCCATCGAATTGAAGCATTTCTTAGGTAAATACAGGGTTGTGTACATTTTATTGTATTGATAAAATCGTTTATGTGCTGTATATCGTTCAATTGCAATATGCAGAGCAACATCCTAGGCGCACGGTGTGAATCACTAAACCAGTGGTTCTTAACCCGCTGCCCGCATGCGGCCCGTCACTAATCCAAATGTGGCCCATCATGCTAAATTTTACAGTCTATGTGCTGAACACAATTAAAAAATAACTTTCAGTTTTACAATTCATTTTAGGTTTTACATTAATTAAAACATTTACTAAACAAATATAAGCTATAATGTTTTGTTATGTAGCATAAGCGCGTAATTTGGAATAATTAAATTCAAAGTCATCAGCAGCCATTAGTTCTGTAAAATTGAGCATCAGAATGGACACATTTGTTAAGGGAGAAAACGAAATGTAGAAAATGCCAGTGAAGGAACAATAATAGTCTCAGCACCAGCGGTGAAGAGAGAGCTGAACTTACTTTCGGTTTGCCCCGCCACTCACACTGAAGATGTTCAGGCAAAAAAGAAACACCCATAAACTACTACGCAGCAATCATCCTTATTACAGAAATGTGCCAAAACATCTCTGGAGAGAATCTCGGATTATTACATTCGAAAATCCTTTTCATATTTGGATCAACAGGCTACATTTGTGAACGCACACTTTCTGCAATATCGCGTGTCAAGTAACACTTCCGGTGCGTGTCTTACAGACTGCAATTTACAATCTCAACTTAATTGTGCTGTTACTCCTTTTGAGCAGAATTTCACAAAATTGGTTCACGACAGCATCAGGTGTTTTATTAATGGTGAGTAGAATGATTCATTTATTTATTTATTTCAATAAATGTAATCGTTTAGATATCATAATATTTAGGCTATAAATCTGGTTGGTTTGTATGATGACGTAATATGTAAATGACATGCGTGCACTTGCCCAGTGGAAAAAAAGGTTGAAACCACTGCACTAAACCAACGTCGCTCGCGTCGGTCTTATTGTGTGATGAAGAGTCTGATGCTTTGCATAAAATAAACAATTATATTTATAAATATACAGAATACAAATACTTTGGATGTTAAAATATGTCATCAAAGCTGTTTACGGTTTGTTTTTTGGCAGACTATGAAGGCAATATCAGTACATTTCGTCCATGAGTGAAGCGCAGGGCGGCGGTCTTATCAGTGAGCAGTTCCAGCCGAGCACGACTCAAGCGCCATTACGGTGGAAACACAATTACACAGAGTGGTCGATTTATTCGTGAATTACGTCTGTCTAATGTTTAATCTTTACTTCTAATGTTTGTTGAACGAGATTAAATAGGCAATGTGTATAGCTTACATAAAAACGAGATAAACAATGCTGTCAATGAGAAATAAAGGGAAAAAAGTAAACCAGTGGTTGTGGAGTATTTTAAAAAAGTTTAGAGGATTGAAATTAATCTGTAAACATTATGTCATGCACAAAGTTAAAAAATAAGCTAGTATTAGGCCTATAATAGAAACAAATAAACCCATTAGTTGAGTTAAATCAACCCTTTATGGTGGGTTAAATAAACAACCAAATTTACTGGGTAAAATTAACCCCAAATGTGTTCTATCCTATATTTATCCAGCCCTTGTTTTAAACCCAGTGTTTTTTAGAGTATGCAGAGTTTCAGTTCATTTGTTTGTGCTGCACAAAATTAAAGTAGACGGCAGAAAGCGGCATCCTATTCTTTTGGCTTATTTTACAAAAAAGCAAAGATTTGTTTTTATTGTGAGTGTACACAAATAAAAGCAAACCTTTTACAATTCTGATTATCTTCATGACTAAGAGGAGTAACTGCTTCCACTGTTAGAAGGGAAAATAATCAAGTGCTTGCCCCAGCGCCGCATGCACACACAGTTAAGCATTCTACCTTGACAATGCAGCCTGTTAATTTATCATTATAAAAAAACAATCAGTCAAACATAAGGAAAAACACACTGCTCAGCTTAAATATGTAGTAAAATCTGTGCCGTTAAGCGTTATCACCATGAAGTTATGCAAAAAAAAAAAATGTTTTACGTGGATATTGTAACACCAGTGAAGTAGGCTACATAAAAGGTAAATCATATTTTGGCATTCAAATACACCGTGAATATGGAAACATTTGATTTTGTGTGGAACAAGAGACCCATAATTGGTTTCAGTTTCGTTTTAGCCTAAATTAATTCGTTTTGGTTTGTTGTTTATAGCTATAGCTTCTTACATTTTTTATTATTGTTATTTTCTAAATAGCTTACTGCTAATTGAAAGGATTTGTTGTGGAGTGAGGGGAACTAAAATAGCCATGTTTCAAATATAAAATTCGTGTTGGCCTATTCTGAATGAAATATAAAATGTGACTTATAGTCGGCATCTCTCTCTCTCTCTCTCTCTCTCTCTCTCTCTCTCTCTCTCTCTCTCTCTCTCTCTCTCTCTCTCTCTCTCTCTCTCTCTCTCGCTCTAAAAAAACGTGTTTTTATACGTGTAGCTTATTTTAACCATGCAGCAAACCTTTTAAAATATTTTTATAAATTACTGAAAAAAATAAATAAATAAGTGACTTTAAAGCGTTTAACTGATTTTATTAATCTGTCAACATTGAAAAAATTCTTATGAGTCGGTTAACGATTAAGCGGTTAAAATGAACATGCCTACTCTGATCATTTTGGTTACTATATAATCGTGATTCAATTTTCGTGCCATTTTATATATCTCTAATAACAATAGCTAGCTATGCAAACTAATTCTGATAAGATCTTTACAACTGTTAAGAAATAAATGTTTTTGAAATAGACATGCAGAAAATGTGCCATTCAATTATTGAAATATATACTTAAAATCACAGGGGGTAATTTAAGTAAATAATTTACGACAACGGTGTTTGGCTGACAACCCCTGCACAAGAAGTAATATATGTCCGTTTCAGGTCCTCTTAACCTGTCTTGTACTTTTTTTCAGTTATTAAATTGGCTTGTTAAGTCTGTGAGTTCTGGGCTGCGTTTCCCAAAAGCATCGTAACTTAAGTAGTACTTGAAAATCTTCGTAGTGCTCTGGAGTAATCGTAAAGCCGTACATGCATCTTCGAATACAGAATTATGAAGTCACTGCAGGACAGTCAGCAGATTACACCTTTAACTTTATTCAAGTGCAATGTTATTTTAATTAAAGCTTTTGATTGTACTTTATTGTAAACTTTATTACTCGTCTTCTTATGTTCTTTAAATTTTTATAATTATAATTCAAAATAGAAAACAATTCAAAATAAATGACTGAAAAAAAATAGAAATAACATTCAAATTAGCAAAAAGCTTCAACGACTGAAAAAGGGAAAACTAATAAAATAAATAATGTAGCAAATAAGCTTCAACGACTGGGAAAAATAGGGATAAACTAAATAAAATAAATAAATAAAATAACATCTGTCAATGACGAAAACCAGTCATGTATTGGACCCAGAAATAACGTCTCTACAGATAGTGTATACACTATATAATATTATATTATATACTATAATAATAATATGAATCTACAAATATAATATTAATGTAGGCTACTATATATATAAATTAGGCTTACATAAATTATTATATATAGTATATTAACATTTTATTTACATAATATTATTATATATAGTATATTAACATTACGTACTTATATATATATATATATATACTCTAGCACTCTCTATTCTAATTCCTATATCTGTCTTCTTTTTACTCTAAACACACACACACACACACACACACACACACTCTCTGACCATTCTATTCCTATTTATCTGTCTTCTTTTTATTAACACACACACACACACACACACACACACACACACACTCTTGACCATATCTATTCTACTTATTTCTTATATACGTATATAAAAAACACCAGGTTTATTTTTTATATATTCTATCTATACTCGTTTTCTTTAAAATAAATAAATACATAAATAAAACCTTTACACGTGTACTGTGTTAGGCTAATAGCATAGCCTAACATGCATAGCATATCATAGCTCTTTTGTTGGTTTTGATTACTTTTATTGTCCTCATTTGTAAGTCATTTTGGATAAAAGTGTCTGCTAAATGACTAAATTTAAAATTATATTATATTATATTATATTATCTGAGCTGTCTGGGACGCAGCATTGGGTTAACATTTCAATAAACGAGCGTGTACTACAAATACAAGCCATTCTATAAATGGACATTTCAGCACTTGACAAATGGACAGCGACTACTAAGTAGCACTTAAAGCATGACTTTGTGCGATTGTGTTAAATGCAGTTTGGAGAAACGCACGTGAAACAATAAGAAACGTTTGTAAAAGGACTCATAGAAAACGCCCTTAAGCGCTAAAATCAATCGTTATCGGGAAACCCGGCCCATATTATAGCCTGTATGATCTGTATGACACTTCCTCCATTCTAAGCATTATCAAATGTATTTTAATTTTATGTTCCTATAACCGAAGGATTAAAATATCAAAATATTTTATTTAGAAACAGTGGAGTTTGCAGATGTCCGCATGATGTCACTAGTCTTTCATTTTACACGAGCATTTTCCTGACTCCACTAAGCTCCGCCTCATTTTGTAGCTACCGGAGCAGAGAGGCTTTGTTCAGAATCCGTCATTGTGTGTGGAAGCTGCTGTAGTGCGTGGTTTCGTGTGAATATTTCCTCAGATACTACGCTGTCGGATTTTTGTGATATTGGCATATTTAGAAGATTTAAAGGCAATGGCATCCAAAGGGCTTTCGAGGTTTCGGGTTTGGATTTCTGTGTATTTTCTGTTGCTGGCTTTGGAATATAGCGCGCGGACAGCTGGTGTATTCTGTGTCGGAGGAAGCAAACACAGGCACTACAGTTGGGAATTTGGTGAAGGATTTTAATCTGAATATTCAGGACCTTGAGGTTCGAGGGTTTCATATTGTTCCGGGACCGAACAAGAGGTATTTCGATGTTAATACTAAAACGGGAATTCTCCATGTCAGAGAGAGAATTGATCGAGAAGAGATTTGCGAGCAGAATATTAAATGTTCTCTGCCTTTAGAAGCCATGATTAGCTCACCATTGAATATTTACCGATTTGAAATAAATGTTGTTGACATTAATGACAATGCACCCGCATTTCGGACATCAATAACAAATTTGAATGTCAGCGAATCACTATTCCAGGAGAGAGATTTCCATTGCAGAGCGCGTTTGACGCGGATGTGGGCAGTAATTCGGTAAAGAGCTACAAGCTGAGTCCAAACGAACATTTCTCTCTGGATGTGCAGGGTGGTGGCGATCAGAGTGTGTCTGCTGAATTAGTGCTGAAGAAAGCTTTAGATCGAGAAAAACAAGCTGTAATTCATCTTACACTCACCGCGATAGACGGAGGAAAACCTTCCAAATCTGGTACAACAGAGATTATAGTTAATGTTGTGGATGTTAATGATAATATTCCTGTTTTCAGTAAGTCTTTGTATAAATCCAAAGTAACAGAAAATGCGGCACGTGGTACTCACGTTATAACCGTTCAAGCAATTGATTTAGATGAGGGTGTGAACGGTGAAATAATTTATTCAATAGTAAATTACAACAATGACAAAATTGTTGATGCGTTTTCAATAAACTCAGAAACAGGTGAAATTACTGTAAAAAAAGAATTGGATTATGAGCAGAGGAATGCAATAGAACTCAAAGTACAAGCAAAAGATAAAAGTAATAACCCAAAAGCAGCACACTGCAAAGTACTGGTCGAGGTTTTGGATGTCAATGACAACATACCAGAGATATCTGTGACGTCTTTAGTGAGCACTGTTAAAGAAGATGCTCCGATTGACACAATGGTTGGAATGATAACTGTAACTGATAGTGATGCTGGTAAAAACGGACAGGTTACCTTAAACATTCAGGGCTCTGCTCCTTTTAAAGTTCAGAACTCGTACAAGAATTACTATACTTTAGTTGTTAATGGTCCTTTAGACCGAGAGCGTTCATCCGAGTATAACGTGACTATCACAGCTACTGATGAAGGGACTCCGCCTCTCTCTAGCACCAGTGTCATTACTGTACACGTTTCTGATGTGAATGACAACGCGCCGCGCTTTCCGGAGCCCGTCATTAATGTTTATGTGAAAGAGAACAGTCAGATTGGAGCTGTTATTCATACAGTATCAGCTTTTGATCCTGATGTAGGTGATAATGCTCGGATAACATATTATTTACTAGAAAGCTCGAAAAGTGGCCCAGTAACATCCATGATCAACATAAACTCTGATAGTGGAGATATACACAGTTTACAGTCGTTTAACCATGAGGAGATAAAAACATTTGAGTTCAAAGTTCAGGCCACAGACTCTGGTGTTCCTCCACTCAGCAGTAACGTGACTGTCAATGTTTTTATTCTGGATGAGAATGACAACAGTCCCGGGATTCTCGCGTCCTATTCCGAGCTCGGTTCCGTTAACACAGAGAACATTCCCTATTCTGCTGATGCGGGCTACTTTGTGGCCAAGATCAGGGCTGTAGATGCAGATTCTGGGTACAATGCGCTGCTGTCTTACCACGTCTCTGAACCCAAAGGAAACAATCTGTTCCGAATCGGAACCAGCAGCGGGGAGATCAGGACTAAGAGGAGAATGAGTGACAATGACCTGAAAACTCACCCGCTGGTCATTTTGGTTTGTGATAACGGAGAGCCCTCACTGTCAGCGACTGTGTCTATTGATGTTGTGGTTGTTGAAAGCGCAGATGATGTCAAGACTCCATTCAGACACGCGCCGATAAAGGAGGAGAGTTTCTCGGATTTAAATCTGTATTTGCTGATTGCCATTGTGTGCGTGTCCGTCATCTTTTTCCTGAGTCTCATCAGTTTGATAGCTGTAAAATGTCACAGGACAGACAGCAATTTGGGCAGATACAGTGCCCCGATGATCACCACTCACCCTGACGGGAGCTGGTCTTACTCCAAATCTACTCAGCAGTATGACGTGTGTTTTAGCTCGGACACACTGAAGAGTGACGTAGTGGTTTTCCCTGCGCCATTTCCGCCTGCAGATGCAGAACTGATCAGTATTAATGGAGGAGACACTTTTACCAGAACACAAACTCTTCCCAGTAAAGATAAGGTAAGCCTTTATAGGGGGCCTCTATTTGTTCAGTTAAAATATATTTATTTGTCCCTGAAGTTCCTATGTGTGCTTTTACATAGTTCCAAGTCTAGTATTGAGTTCCTGACACCTCTGCAGAATCATGGGCCTTTTTAGATTGCCTGAGACTGAGAGCTCTCCATGGTGCTGAAACACACTGATAAGCATAGTTTGAATCTCTCCAGCAACAGTGAGCTGAATTGAGCAGTAATCTTTATGGTGCCTATATGGAATACCAAATTTTATGTTTGGCTAAACTATAAAGATCAGTTTCAAGGGTTTTCCCTCATATTTGCAGCTGTTATTTTTTTATTTTAATTTTTATTTATTTATTTATTATTGTATTTGCTTTTTTCTCCCCAGTTCTGGCCACTTGTATTATGCAGAGATTACTATGTTTGTTTCTAGGTCTGAACATGAGTCAGATGGCTGTTACGTGGAGCGGATTTGTCGCTGCCTGTGTCATGTTGGTTAAGGAGGCCATGCCCGGCTTCTGTGCTCCCCTTGGATAATCTCTGGCTCATAAACAGCAACAAAGGATGCTACTACTGGGCATAAATTTGCCAGTGCTATCTTACTGAACACAAGCCTTTTACCTATTTTATTGCTTTTTTTTTTTTTTTTGCTGCAGCAGTACTCGTTACTGGTGGTGCTCCTTTTCAGCCTCTCTGTGTGCCTTTCAATCATTTTAGAAGCTATTTCCCAATGGAATTTTCATTTAAATCCACTTTGTAAACAGGGTTCAGTAGATTAGAATTTTAACTGCAGTCCAGCCACACACTGTCTCTCCTTGCAGCTGAGGCCTCTCAGCAGGGTAGGAGCAATACAGATCATTTCTACAGCCTGTAATTTGGAGAAGGGCTGTCTTATATCCCTATATATAGTGCTGTCTCATTCGCAAATTAAACACATATATATATATATATATAATATATATATAATATATATATATATATTAATTTTTTTTTTTTGTGGCATGGTTTGCTATTGTTAATGGCCAGTTGGATGTTTTCTCTCTATCATCCCTATGCTTTTAGGTTGATCCGTTGTGTTGTCTCTGCTGTACACTTTAGTGGATTGCATCAGTCATATGCGTGAGGATGACTTAGATGGTCTCTAAGCAGCATATTAATGTTCTACCTCTGTCATCATACTGTGTTTATGTAAATATATATATATAATATATATATATGTGTTGTGTTGTGTATATGTATATATATATAGTATATATATATATATATATATATATATATATATATATATACATATACATACATACATACATATACACAGCTATATGTGTATATATATATATATATATATATATTATTACTTTATATATATATACAATATATATATATATTATAATATTATCTCATCTGCTCTTTTACAGTACACCTGCAGGTTTGTGCTTTGCTGTGTTTTGTTGCATTAAGCAGAACCACACAAAGCAGAATTCAGCTCTATTATTGTCTCTGCACCGGCTGAGATTTTCCTTCTAAGCGGATGCATGTTGCCTGTGTGAGAGAACAAGAGGGGGATGGGAGAGTGAAAAAGAGGGATACAGAAAAGGAGGAGATTGGGGGTGTTGAGGAAGGAGAGATGGGATAAAAGGTAGAGGGAAAAATCCAAAGAGAGGGAGAGAGATGGGACATGTAGTGGGGGGAGGGGCCGTAATTTTCCGTTCTGCGCAGCAGGAGCCCATGGTTTGCAGGCTGAGCTCATAGTTCTGACATCATCACTGTCAATCACACCGAAGCCCCACCCTGTGCTCCAGTTCTGCTGAGGACAAGAGTCACTGTGACAACAACCGCAAACACAGGCATGCTGTTTATAGAGTGAACGGTATATGTGTGTGTTTGTGATAGTTTGCTTATATGAGCAGAGGTTGCACATTTTATATTTGTTGACCAGCAGTATGAGTAAGAGTGTCAACAGCAAAGGTTTCATTACAGTCCTGGTCTGACTCTGGCTTGTACAGAGCATCACATTGATTTCATAAGCACATTACGAAGATACAGTTCAGCTAATTGCTTTACATTTTAGTAATGTGCCTCAATGCAAAGAGGTCCACTCGTATGCAGAGAAACTCAATTCAACATCAGCTGTGCTGCAGGATAGATTTATTATTCACAATATATTCTTTTGCAGTGAAATATATTTAAAAAACAAAAGACCATGTCATTCTTCATGACTTGCAAGAATTTAAATGTTAAAGCAAATAATTTTGAATTGCATCTGTAATGCAAATGTTAGTTGCTAAAATGTTGTTATAGTTGGTACATTTCAACTCATTTGTCCATCAATCAGTTTAAATCAATCAATATGTAACTCTGATTTAACCATTCATTTGCAGCATCATTTTTTAAATAAAAATGTAAGATTATCTTAGCACATAATATTTATTGTATTTAGCCTTAAACATTTTGAATACAATTGGCAATAATAGCTGTTTGGTTAGGTTAATGGTCCTCCTGACTCCCTGAAATGAGTTTAGAGCAAAATAAACCATAAAATATTGAATATTTTTTGTTCCATTATTACCCATTCGTAGTTATGTCCTACAGTTATTGGCTAAAGCACATGATTTATTGGCACAATCATTGAATAGTTGTTAATCGAGTAACATATGTGTCTTTTGTTCCCTCTACTCCTCTGTCTCCCTCACTTCCTGTCCAAACGCATGCCATAATGATGTTACATTGCGATCTTGGCACTTAGTGTCTTTTCTTATCCCTTCATCTTCAGGTTGTCATGGCGACCAGGTTTGGTTTCTTTACAACCAGCCAATGCTGCATTTTGCCACACCCACACACACAGTGAGAGAGAGACAGAGAGAAAGCTAGGGGCGAGAGAAAACGGGAAAGAGCATGCGGAGTC
Organism: Ptychobarbus kaznakovi; assembly: GCA_027422405.1. Classification (NCBI taxonomy): domain Eukaryota; kingdom Metazoa; phylum Chordata; class Actinopteri; order Cypriniformes; family Cyprinidae; genus Ptychobarbus; species Ptychobarbus kaznakovi. Next base: position 5,851,774 of record CM049811.1, read on the forward strand.
TGTGTGAGCAGAAAGGGTGTGGTGAGCTGGTACGGCAAATGAACGGAAGAGAGACAGTAGATTTAGAGCATGTTCATGAAAAAGAGGGAATACAAGGGGAAGCAGGTAGCATCAGGCAAACAAATGAGGGTGTCAGGGAGACAATAAAAACCTGATTTGCTAAATTAATTCACTCTCGGCAGTGTGAGTGGAGAAACAGCAGCCGCTGGGAGTTTAGCCACTGATTAAACATGACAGAATTTATCATAGGCTCATTGAAGACAGAGAGGAAGAAAGAGAGGGAGAAGCAAGGAGCAGGAAAATATCATGAAACATGGGCGGCGCCAGTGATGCTTCCAGGATGTAAACCCTGATTGTTTTTAGTGAAAGTGATGATGTTGCTCCTTTTGTTGTTTAAAAAAAAACCACTTCCTTTCCCAAAGTGTGGATACATTTTGTTGCTAACAAAAATAAATAATGTGCTCCAGTATTATAATTTAGATGTAGTGTCATAAGCCAAGTCTGGTGCATATATTAGCTCATACTTGGAAGGAGTTTTAATTGTAGGACACACAAGCCTGGACAAATGTCTTTGCAACACTCTTTGAAAACCACTATGTAAAAACTTTGCAAAAATGTACAAACTAAGCAGCTATGTTTTCCCTGATGCACTCATTTAACAACCTTCTAAATAAAACATTAATCTTGCAGCAACCCAACTGTTATGTGTAGGCCTACTGTGTGCTGTTAATGTACAAAACTATTAAGAAACTGTAAATAAAATGTTTTGGACTCCATCTTGCAATAAAGTATGATTGTAGCATTTTTACTTAATACCATGTTTAAATCAATGTGGGTTTTTTCTTCAGTTTTTGTAATTTGTGAAATTCACTAGTAATTTACTATTATTATTATGATATTTTAAAATACATGAATACAGAGATTAATACAAGATTAAAACTTCTGCTTCTGGTACTTTTCCCCTTGAAAACACTTACCCTATGCTATTATAATGTTTCAGCCTTCATTCTGAAATATATATACCATTATTTGTCTGTCCTAAGCACTGAATGTCCACGGACTCTAGGACTGTTCTTGTAGGCAAGCGGCAAAAAGAAAATAGAAATAATGCAAAACCTGGCTGCTTGATTTATTCTTGCTTTCACACACATACACAGGGGTTCATAGGGGTAAACCCCACATTTATGGGGTTCTCAGTAGTGGCTTTGCAGCTTTGTCTGTGCAGAGGACTACCGAGGCTTGTCTGCATTGCCTGATAGCTTTGTTTCACCTCCACAGGCGTCTATTTTAGAATCAGGCTTCTGAAGGGCAGCCAGTGCTGAGGCAGCAGGGTTTATCAGGGTCCCAGGGGTTGACTTTTTGTTTTGTGTTTAGTAAAATCATGGACTGTTCTCTGACGGAGAAATGTAATGGAGGAGAAATGACATATGCTTTGGGATTACAGATACGGGGATCACGTTGGTTTACAGAAGCAGGGAGCGTTTTGGGTGCATTTAGCTGTGCCTGCGGAGAATAGAACAGAGAATTCTGAATGTTTTATTTATTCTGCTATCCCTAAAACGTCCTTTTGAAGATGTACTAGAAGTTTGAATCCTTTTTTGAAAATCTAGGCTATGATTAGTAACGCCTATCTTGGGAGTTTTAATTATTAGAGAAAGAATGTAAATATTTGTTCTGGCAATGATTCAATTTAATTACAGTTCTTTAAAATAAAAAATTTTTTGAAGTTGTAAATAAAACAGATTATTTGAGTATGTTTTACAATAAGACATTTCAGATTTGTGTACTTAATGTAATGGTTTAGTTTCTTGGTGTTTCTTTGTTACTGTCAGATTTGCTAACAATTTTTTTATGTAAATTTTCTACTCATTTTTGTATTGAATACTTTGTGATGTTTACCAATGCAGAAATATAGAAAGAAGATACATCTATTTTGCGTTCTCACTCACTCTGGCCTTTACATTTTTCTCTTTAAATTTGAATAGTTTCATGATTGGTCAGAATATGTCAGTTTATTCTACATTTAAGCCATTATTTAAGGGTAGCTGAGAAGGAAAAGAGGAAGGGAGAGGTTGTTTTAAAAATAGATCACACTGCAGGAGAAACATGGACATGTCTGGCTGACATAAGTATTGAGGATAAGAGCATAACAATATTTAGAGATGAAAATTAAAAAAAGGGATTTTTTTTTATTCCATCCCCTTGCTTCTTTCCCTCATGACAACATGCATTCTGATATGAGTTATGCAGACCTGCAGTTCTTCTTTGTACCCATAGAGGTCTGACTTTACCCATCCTCTGTTTGATAACGTCCAGTTCATGCTGACACACCCAGAGCATTTTCTTCTTCTTGGTCTATCAGCCTATATCTAATTAATATTCAGGTATCCTAGAAATAAAATAGTAAAGGATGATGGACAAAAATAAATGAAAATGTTAGAAGAGGAAAAAGCTGAATTTTATTAAACGTGATAATTATATTTGTATGTGTAGCTTATAATTTAGCAATTTTTGAATATGTACAAATATCCAAAGTTGTTTACATTCAATTGTACAATACACATTTTGAATTTAATTAGATTTTTTTTACAGAATTATATATTTCTATAAAATGTAATTATAGAATACCTCACACATTTGTATTTAATTATATTCGTTTTTTTATTTTTTAATAAAACATTTAACATTAAGAAAGTAAAATGTTAAATTAATTTATTTCTATACAAACATTTGGCTTGATATTTTCATGTAGCTTATACTATTGGAAAGCTTTAATCAAAACAAATATCAAAAGATATTTACAGTAAATTGTACAGTAATGATGTAGAATTTAATTTAAATGTTGAGCAAATATATATAATTGTATCAGATATTTAAATAATTAAATTTTGTACATGTTTGTTTCTGTAACATATAGGGTTGCAAAGGGGCGGAAAGGTTCCGGAAACTTTCCACGGGAACTTCGTCTGGGGAATTTTTGAAATATTCCAAGTTTGAAACTTACCAGGAATTTATGGGAATTTACGGGAATAGTTTTGGGAATATATGGGAATTAATTGGAAATTTAGGAAACGTATCAAACTGTAACCATATACAAACATAAATATAAACATTTTGTTTGATTATAGGCTCACATGTATGCAAATTAATACACCATTCAAAAATGACATTTTTTTGCCAAACATTTGTTTTGGGGGGGAATCTGTGATGCTGTTTTCAGGATGTATTGATGAATAAAAACGTATGAACAATGTTTATTCAAAATATAAATATTTTCTAACAATATAAGTCTTTACTACTACTTTTTATTAATTGAGCAAATACTTGATGAATACAAGTATACATTTATTTTAAAAAAAGAGAAAAGATGCTGACCCCATACTTTTGAATGGTAGTGTATTGTTAAAAAGGATTTATATTTTTAAGAAAATTTTCTTTTTTTAAACTCTCTATTCATCAAATATTCCTTAAAAAATAATCACAGGTAATAATGATAAAAAAAATATTAAGAAGCACAACTGTTTCCAGAATTGATAATAAATCAGCATATTAGAATGATTTCTGAAGATCATGTGACACTGAAGACTGGAGTAATGATGTTCAAAATTCAGCTTTGCATCACAGAAATACATTATATTTTAAAGTATATTACAACAGAAAACTGTTATTTTAAATTGTAATACCTGCAATACTGCACAATATTAATTTTATTTTCTGTATTTTTGATCAAATAAATGAAGGCTTGCAATGTTTAAAAACATAAAAAAGTAATGTGTCCAAACTTTTGACCAGTACACTTCTGTATGATAACAGAAAACTTGTTAGCAGAAGGAGCATCACAGCTTGAGCTATACAGCACATACCTCATAAACGGTCTAGCTACTGTATAAACACTTTTTGGTATTTAATAGGTAAACTTAAATCCCATAGATCAAATATATTTAGAATATCAAAACATAGATGTAGTCTTTGGGCTCAAATGCAGCAAGTGTGCTTCAGAGCAAATGGAGGGGTATCCCGCTCTTAAGTGACTAGAGGGATTGTGTGTGGGGGGGGAGGTCATTTTTAGACTTTTGTTTTATTATTTTCTCATCTAAATGTTTGTTCAGTCATTGTATTAGTTTTTTACAGTGGTATAGCCTAATTTAGTTGCACAGTATATTACACACAGCACAAGGAAGTTTATTTGTATTTTATTTTTCTATATTCATGTAGTTTATATGAAAAAAAATAATCTCAGTGGAGCTTTATTTGTCACATACACAATTATACAGAGTATAACCAGCAGTGAAATGTGTTCTCTGCATTTAACCCATCCAAGTGCACACACACTTGGAGCAGTGGGCAGCCGACACTGCGGCGCCCGGGGAGCAGTTGGGGGTTCGGTGTCGAGATTCTAACCCACAACCTCGGATTACAAGCTCTATCCATTAGAGCTATGACTGCCCCCCAAATCTCTTAGCAGAGGATGGTTTTGAGCCATCGACCTCTGGGTTATGAGCCCAGCACACTTCCGCTGCCAATCCTTACCAAGATGGACATGTTGATATTTTGTGTGCAGGATTTAAGAAAATTATCTGTGCATGTTATGGAGGAAAGCACAGTGCATGTAGGGGCTGTGGCCTCAATAGCCCTGCAGTAAACCGTGTGCCATGTGCATGTGATTGAGCAATGTGTAGGATATAAATTAAACTAAAATTGCATTAAATCTGGTTGTTTTAACCAAGATTATGCTGTAAGATATTTTTCTCAACTACATTTAAGTTCCCAGTTCCTGCAATTTTGCAAATTTCCATTTTTTTCCTATTAATTCCCGTTAATTCGCATATATTCCCGTTAATTCCCATGGAAAGTTTCCAGTCTTGAAAATTCCCGGAATTTTGCAACCCTAATAACAAACATTTATGGAAAATATCCAATTAGATGCACATAGTCGTACAAATTAAATACATACATAGTTTATTAAATAGAGCATAGTGGTCTCCTGATGATGTCATCTTTTGCTGTGAATGATGAGTGCAGTGAGGTCATCACTCATGGCCCCGAGCTGTGTGACAATGAAGAGGAAAGCCCCAGTCAAACAGAAGTCACAAAACTGATTCACACACATTTTTCAGACAGACAGCACTGACTCACACACTCCCATAATGACCCTCATTTTATAAAGACACGTGAGGACAATTCAACACATGAATTATAGAGAATTCATAAACGTTTCTACTCAGACTCACCTCTAACAACTGTGTGACAGTCTCAAAGCTGGGCCTGCAAAGCTCTGTTCTGCATAACAGCCATTATTGCAGTCTAATGAATGTCTTTTTAAAGGGGCAATAACTGCACTGTAATGATCCAGTGTTAATATTTCATAGTCATTTATAATTAGTGAGTAGAGGACATTAATATCTAACAGTAACTCTGGAGAGACTCTGATACAGAGAGTTGATGAATATCTCAATATGTCTGTCTGTCTATCTGTCTGTCTGTCTGTCGTCTGTCTGTCTGTCTGTCTGTCTGTCTGTCTGTATCTATCTGTATCCATACATCCAATTCTGAAAGTTTATTTGCTTTTGTGTTTTGAAGCACAAAAAAAGTGCTCTCAGACTTTTGATGCCACTGCGGGTAAATAATGTGTGTATGTCCTGTTTACATCTAGAAAACCTAAGCAAATCTGAGGAAGTTAAGGTGTAAAATGTAACATTGTACAGACACATTTCTGAGTAAGCGAATAAATGGTTTAGGGTGGTCAATGAGAATTGCAGAATTAAATATTGTATTTGTTGATAAAAAATCTCCCGATACAGAAATATTCAGCCATTGCATAACATTTAAGTCACTGATTTGCATGAAATTTGGCTTCAGAAGGCGCAAAACAGCATCTTTTTGTTGAGTCTGACATGTGTCCATTTGAGCAGAAAGTAGGAGAGATAACTTCATCTAAAACCCCGAGAGAGGGGGGAAACAATTAGCAGCAGACAGTAGATGGATGCCGTTCCAACAGGTAAGACAGGGAGATGTCAATGTTGTACAAATGCTTCACAACACAATGAGAGAGAAAACGACAGTGAGAGAATACGTGTACATGCTAGACAGACCTCGAAGGAAAGGCCAGGTGTTTGGATCAGCTTGCGTGCATAATTGGCGAGATTATCGCAGGTTTTTTTCTTCCTCCTCTTTGAAATAGGCATAAACAGCGATGTGTGTCCCGCGGGGAGCGTCTGTGAAATGTCAGGGCAGCGCAGTCAGAGCTCACCTTTGCTGAGCAAAATAGAAAAGAATACATTTGGTGACTTTGAATGGACAAAGAATGTTTATAAATAAATAATTGCCTGTGGTTTTCTTTACACCGTTTTGAATGTTATAGATTTAAAATTGTAATATAATTACTTACAGTATTGCTGTGAATTTGTTGCTGTTATACACACAAGTTCTGTGGCTTATTCCTTATTTTTTTAAGATTTAAGATCCACCTCTCCCCCCCCCCCCTCTCTCTTTCTCCCTCCCTTGCTGTTAATGCTTTTATTTTTGTTTTAAATCCAGGTGTTTGCAATGAATGTGCTTTTTGTTTTCAGAGAGAGACCGTTTTTCATAACTTTTTGTATCGTTCCAGACTCAAGCCTTTATTTGATGGTTTGCAAAATCTTTTTAATTGTTTTAATGAGAAGTTTTCTGTGCAAACTTTTATTTTGGGCTTTAAATATGTTCCAAAACGAAAGTATGAGTGTCAATTGTTACATTTTATTTTGGGTAAAGCCAAAATGGCCATTTATATTACCAGAAGAGATCAAACTGAGCGCAACAAAAAATAAAATAATATCATATTAAAAGGGTGTTTACAGCTATGATCAAATCAAGGCTTTTAATTGATTTTCGTTTTTACAAAGACTCTTTAAATATTTTTGAAAGAATATGGTGTCATAGAAGAGCTTTGTGTTCTGTTATTGAAAACTTCATTTTGCACTCTTTTTATGTAATGGTTTAAAACATGTGAAAAAAGTAAGTACATTTTAAGTGAGTAATCTTTTCGTTAAAGTTGCTAGAAACATGTAAAATTCTCTCTCTCTCTCTCTCTCTCTCTCTCTCTCTCTCTCTCTCTCTCTCACTCCTCTCTCTCTCTCTCTCTCCTCTCTCTCTCTCTCTCTCTCTCTCTCTCTCTCTCTCTCTCTCTCTCTCTCTCTGAGAGCTCTAGCTTGCTTTCTCTCTCTTGTCGTGGGCGCGTGGATTGTCCAGAGGCAGAGAGAGGCGCGAGAGGGTGGAATGAGGGGGAGCTTTTACTCGTCCTCTGGCCTGATGACTCAAAGCAACAGGTTCTTCTAGGCCATTCCGTCTAAACGTCAACCTAAACATAGCACTGCTATTTAAGCCTGCCAGACATCACTTGTCGTCAAATAGCACCGCTAGATGTCACATTTTTTTAATCAAGTAAATATTTGTCACGGTAGGTTTATTTCTGTATACCTTCAAGTCTTGGCTACAAAAGGTGTTTAGGACCGCCTTTGTTTAGCTTCGTCGTGCTTATCGCTGTCAGACGAAAGATACGTTATAATTGCTGTTTTTAATTGAATTTACATGAGCTCAGGTCATCATCATCGTTTCAAGTCATCATTAAACGTCAATCGTAGTCACATTGCAAAACACCGTGAAAATCCACAGTCTGGTCACTTCTGCCCAGAGACAGCGTGAGCTGGCGGCTCGGATGCGTGAGATGTGTGCGAATGTCTGACTGAAGAGAGAGAGAGAGAGAGCCAAATACACTGCCCAGAGTTTATAGCTTCCAATGGATATCTAATAGCCCCAGTTGACATTAATAGATACAGTGTCAGGACTGTAACTTCCCGCCTGGCCTTGATTAATTAAAGAGTTTTATTGGTTCCTGTGAGGTACCGTTATTCGTTTGAAACTTGGCATCAAAAGGCCTGCAACAGAACTGGACTCACAAGCCGTATTAGGAATGTGCGTGATTTTAGTTTGCTTTTTATATGTTTGATTATGGCTCTTTGGATGTCTTTAACTAATAACGCGTAAATATTATTAACGACTATTTATTTAGACAATTATTTTGCTTGCGTTGAAAACAGCCACTGGCTCTGCACCTTCCTATCTCCACTCACTTTTACAAACCTTGCATCCACTTAAGAAGCCTTCAGCGTTTGGTGAATGAGCGGCGTCCCGTGCCCAAAACCACTCCATCGAACCGTCATCTTTACCGTGAGCATCGAAAACTCTATATATTTATTTATAAACAATAAAATAAAAAAAGAGAGAGAGAAGATTTTCTGCTTATTTTTTATACTTTCTGTTATCTCTACTGTAGACTTTTTTCTTGCAACTTTGTATTGCAGCATTTCTCATGTCGCATCGTTAGGATGAATGGCTTTGTTGCGTTTGCCTTATTTTTTATATTCCTCTTGTTTGCTGTTGATTATCAATTGGAAAAATATTGCTAAATTGCACGTAGCGTATGTGTGCACTTTTTCATGTTCACACAGCAGAGGAAAGTAGCATTATGTTGGTAGGCTGGCTTGCACCAGAACGTTTTGCTTGCATCTGTTTTGTACATAAAAATGAACGAGTGGATGAGCCCCATGGTAAAAGCAAAAGATGAGAGAGAGCGAGAGAGAGAGAGAGAGAGGGGGAGAGAGAGAGAGAGAGAGAGAGAGAGAGAGAGAGAGAGAGAGAGAGAGAGAGAGAGAGAGAGAGAGAGAGAGAGAGAGAGAGAGAGAGAGAGAGAGAGAGAGAGAGAGGAAGGAAATGTGTGGGGGAGGCAAAGCAGTCAGAGATGCTCCATTTGTAATCGGTGACAATTTAATTTGTCAGTTTTGGGGACAGTAGGAAGAGCGAGTGAGTGGCCAGCGAGTGAATGCTGAAGACTAACTATAAAGGCTGTCAGCAGTATCGAATGCATAGACAGTGAGAAGTGAGATGGCTTTCTGAAATGAAAGGCGAGAACAAACTAGTCAGGACATTGCAAATCAAATGTATACGTTAATTAAACAACGTCACATATGTTGTGATTAAAATATAATTCGTCGTTATTTATGTGAAATGTCATTTAATGTGAGCTATTTTACTGTATAGAATCCCATCTAGTCACCTCAGCTGTGCGCTGAGAAGAGGAGACAATGAAAAAAGGGCGGTGGCACTGTATCTGTGATTGAATGCAGTCGTGTTTTAAATCGATATTAATGAAAATGTTTTGAAAACAAGACGAATGCTGTAAAAGGCGAGAGAAAATGATAATTTGTGTGTGTTTTTTATTCATCGTGGCGCATCTGGTTGTTAATAAGCTTGTCGATGTTTTTGTTCGGAGGTGCTGAAATGCAGTGAGCTGCGCTGGTAAGAGCGCGTTGCTCCCATCCCCCGCCTGTACAGCACAGGGTAAGGGAGGGGGCCAGGAGAGAGAGGCAGCGATAGGCAGCACCCTTGTGAGGGGAAACAAGAGTCAGCTTCGCTGAGAGAAGAAGAAAAAAGAGCTGGGCGCAAACAAAAGAGAGAACATGGATGAAGCAGGAAAACGTCTGTTTAAAAAGGCAGCGCAGCGGAGGCTTTGGTCATCCTGCTCATAGTCCACCCGTTTTTTTGGATGCCGTGGTTTGGAGCTGTTGCGCGGGGAGCTCTCAAGGCGGAAAGCGGTTTTTAATCCGTCTGTGGATGTTGCCAGCTTGCGATGGCTGTTGCAGGGCGATGTAGCTGCATAAAAGAGAACGTGCCTCTTTGTTTTTGTTTCTTCATTGTTCTACTAAGTGTCCTTACAAATGCACAAATTCGCTACAGCATTCAGGAGGAGCTGGAGAGCGGCACTGTCGTTGGTGATCTTGTTCGGGATCTCGGAGCTGGATCTGCGAAAGCTTTCGGCTCGTCGGATCAGAATCAGCTCCGACAGTGCGAGGCGATACTTCAGCATTAACCACAAAACTGGTAAGCTTGTTATAAGCGACCGGATTGACCGTGAAACGCTCTGTGAATTCAGCGGCACCTGCACGCTTAGCCTTGACGTGGTGTTAGAAAACCCATTCGAACAGCACAACGTGGATGTTGAGATATTGGATGCAAATGACAACTCGCCGCTTTTCCCGCGAGACGAGTACCAGTTGGAGATCTCCGAGGGCGCACAGCCAGGCGCGCGGTTTTCCATTGAGGGCGCGCAGGATTCTGACGACGCCTCAAATTCCGTGCGCCATTATCGCCTCACCTCAAACGAACACCTGGCGCTCGATTCAACCAAACCACCTGCAGACGGAAAACACATAGAGCTCGTGCTGAAAAAGCCTTTCGACCGCGAGCTTTTGCAGTCGCACCAGTTTCTACTCACCGCTACTGACGGCGGATCTCCTCCGCGCTCAGGCACAGCCAAAATCAATGTGCGCGTTTTGGATGCCAATGACAACGTGCCAGTCTTCGGCAGTTCCGTATACAAAGTGAAACTACGGGAAAACTCTCCTGTTGGCGCGCTGGTAATTAAATTAAACGCCACAGATAGAGATGAGGGCTCCAATGGGGAGGTGTATTACTCATTTAGCTCTTACACGCCAGATAGAGTGAGGCAGGTGTTTTCTGTAGACACTGACAGTGGAGAAATTAGAGTTAAAAGCAATGTGGACTATGAAGAAACCAACAGCTATGAGATGTATATCCAGGCAGCAGACAGAGGCCAAGCGGCCGTAGCAGTGCACTGTAAAGTGGTGGTGGAGGTGCTGGATGTGAATGATAACCCTCCTGAGATTGTGCTCTCCTCTCTCTCCAGCCCAGTTCGGGAGGATGCTCGTGCAGACACTGTTGTGGCTTTAATAAGCATAAATGACAAAGACTCTGGTCAAAACAAGCAGGTCAGCTTGGACATCATCCCCCCAAATCTACCTTTTAAAATCAAATCATTCCGAAACCATTACACCATTGTTACCGCTGCCTTCCTGGACCGGGAGACAATAGCATCATACAATGTCACAGTTACAGCCACAGATGGTGGAACGCTACCTCTTTCATCGTCAATGACGGTACGAGTAGAAGTGGCAGACGTAAACGACAATCCACCACGTTTTGAACAGACTTCATACACTGTTTATGTCTCAGAAAACAATGCACTCAGTGCACCTTTGTGCTTTGTCAAGGCAACAGATCCTGATGCCGGTGAGAACGCTCGCATCACGTACACCGTCCTAAATGACAACAACCATGGTATTTCAGTGGCATCATATGTTTCTGTCAAACCTGCCTCAGGTGAGGTGTATGCACTGCGATCGTTTGACTTCGAGAAGATGCGTGAGTTTCATTTCCAGGTTAAAGCTCAAGACAACGGTGTGCCACCCTTGAGCAGAGTGGCAACTGTTTATATTTACATCATGGACTCCAACGACCACAGACCGCAATTTGTTCGTCCAGCAGCAAACGGCTCACACTCCACAGAGACTATTTTGCGTAACTCAGAGGCAGGAGTCCTTGTTTCACGTGTCATGGCTTGGGACTTAGATGCTGGAGAAAATGCCTGGTTGCTATACAGCCTCCATCACCCGCCGGAATTGGACTTGTTTAAGGTGCATGAATACACAGGTGAAATCCGCACAACACGGCGAGTAAACGAGGACAATTCTACAGTCTTTAGCCTCACAGTGCATGTACGAGATCATGGTTTGCCTCCTCGCTCCGCATCTACAACAATCATCATTGCCGTTATGGAGCTCCCACCCAAAGTTGCCCCAGACCCAAAACGCATTATCAGGCCACACGGCACAATGATATTCTCCCATGTAACCCTCTATCTTATCATTGCCCTCAGTGCAACCACCTTTGTTTTTTTGCTCACCATCTTCGTCCTAGCAATTGTTCGCTGCCATGCTTACTGCAGCCAACCTGATGCTTGCTCCTGCTCACCTTGTTGTGGGTCCAAGAAGAAAAATAAGACTACAATGAAGAAGGCAGCCAAAGATGGCGGAGGTGGTGGTGGTGGGGCTGCAGGGGGCGGAGGAGGTGATGCTGCAGGTGGAGGTGGGTGTGCTGCTGGTGGGGTCACAGTCCAGCAACAGTCTGCGGTAATGCGGCGAGACCTAAAAGTGGATCCACACTACATTGAGGTCAGAGGAAATGGCTCTATGACCAAAACATACTGCTATAAGACCTGCCTGACCGCCACCTCAGGAAGTGACACTTTTATGTTCTACAATACGGGCCGGCCGATGAGTGGGACTTGGGGCTCGGGGGCAGACCGTTTCTTCACTGGTCAAAGTGGGCAGTTTGTGCGCAGACTGAGCATGCCCGACGCTACGGCAATACAGGTGCAGTGCCCACACTGTTATAACATCCATTAAGTGACCCATCCATCTATCCGCCTCATCCATGCATGAAGAGAGGAGAAATTTTCTTCTCTTCAATAATGTTGTACCGTATCACCTCAGATGTGTTGACTTAGGAGTAGCCCCAACATTTTACTTTTTTTGTTTTGCTTCCAAATACACACTCACACACATAAAATGTCTGTAGAAACAGTTTTCACTCAGAAATTTCTAGTAAATGTCACAATTTATTACAAAGAGACACAAGTAAAAATTACTTCAATAATATTTTTTTATTGAAAACTTTTTTTTACAGTTTAGTGAAGTTGTTTAGTTGTATGGCTGACTTTTTGCAGTACCGTTACAGGCTTGTTTCAGCAGTGGAAAGAACAGGTGTTTTGCTTGGTGCATAGCAGGGCTCAGTAATGGATCCTGTTATATTGGAGCGTTTTTTCTTTTTGTGCCTCATTAATTCACAGCAGCAGCCTTCAGTGTGAACTGCAGAATGTGTGCCTGTGCAGTTTTGATGATTTAGGGCAGGGATGGGGAACGTGATCCTGGAGGGCCGGTGTCCCTGCAGAGTTTAGCTCCAACCCTAATCAAACACACCAAAACCAGCTAATCAAGGTCTTCAGGATGCAGTTAGGTATTTTTTTCCAGGGTTTTTCAGGGTTGGAGCTAAACTCTGCAGGAGAGTAGCCCTCCAGGATCAATGTTCCCCACGCCTGATTTAGGGTATCTGACCCGCTTTCCACTTGTTTACAGCTGTCATCAAATTGCATTTCACCAGTTACGAATTTAGAGAAAAGTGCTCTGTAGGGACCACCCACTGGGCCAAAGATTGTAGCCATAGGCATGACAGAAGGATTCCTGTGTGTTACTGTTTTTCCTTTATTGCCTTTTACACATCAGTTTTTGATAATCCACTTTAGACAAATGTTTGATCATTCTGCTGAACTCTTTACTTTATGTTTTACTTGTTCATTAAGAATCTATGTTGCTCAATGTCTTGCACTGCCATTATCACTGATCTCACAGTTGCAAACTCACCAGTCTGATCATTAGCCAGAAGTTATGACTAATATTATTTAATGCGCCCATGCTTGCTATTTAATTCAATAGTAGTTTTGTTTAGCCCCTACAGTGAATGAGACTGCATAACAGCTTAGCAAGTCAAGCAGTTAGCCAGAAATCTAGAATCCCACCTGCTGCATCCACCCATAATCCCACCTGCTCCATCTAGCCTGAAATCTAGTACGTACTGAACACTGGACACAGATTTACAATAGCATAGACCTTCACTTTATCTACTTGAGAAACTAATTTCAGAGTAATTCAGAAATAATCCAAACATGACTATTTATTCACCAGGTAATCAACATAAGTATTCAAAATCAAATTCAGACAATATAAAGCATCAAATAAGAATACGAATTTAGAAGCGTATAAAAATGTGATAATCCAATAAGAATTTAGAAGCATTTACCTGGTAATGAGAACCACACACACTGATTGTATGGGAGATCTGTCTACAGATTTCCTGTAACTTTTCCTACCATCATTTTAATATCCAAATAAGCCATCAATTTACTAAACGTTGTTGTTTGCTTGTTGATTATTAATGATTTTGGCACATCAGTCTGGGAGTTGTAAGTGAGTGGTGAGGATTCTTTTTTGATTTATGAGGGAAGATGCATCTCATGTACATACATGAAGTAATTTGTGTGAGAATTGCACACAGTACACAGTTAAAAAAACTTCTGTATTGATTTTTTACAGGTGTTTTACCCTTATTTTTAATAATGCACTTCATTGCTATGTGCTTTAATGGTTAATTGAAATGTTGTTATTTTTTCCCCAGATGCTGTAAGATCTTTAAAAAATACCAAACATGAATGGTCATACTCTTGTTCACTTTGATTTTGTTCGCTCTGATTTGTCCTGAGTTTAGGAGGAGTAGGAGGGGTTGGGGTTTGAGGGGTGGACAAGGGAGAGAAGTGAAGGAAACAGATGTGATAGATCAACAGTGAACTGTTGAGAATGTTAACCTCATGAGAAAGAGTTCAGATGTTGATTCTCACGAGTTCCTTGTTTTCTCGCACAGTGGCCTCATCAGGGTTCAGTGATCTTGGCATCAGCCTTGCAGCTCTCCTTTTCTCCTCTCTTTCCCTCTCTTGCTCTTGTTCTCTCGCCCTCCCTCTCTCCAGCCTGTTCTGCAGTGCGCTGTTTCAGGACAGCTGGGTGTGTTTATATTTAGAGGTGTGAAGCTCAAACAACACAACAGTTTCTCTGTACCCACACTTAAATCTCTCTAGAGACACTTTGCAGTCAAGCTTCGGTTTAGTTACACAGCTTCACGTTGGACATCATCCACCAAAACCTACTGATAGGCCTTTAATCTGTCAACACAGGTTAGCATGATTGGTCCTCTGACAATGATAGATAGATAGATAGATAGATAGATAGATAGATAGATAGATAGATAGATAGATAGATAGATAGATAGATAGATAGATAGATAGATAGATAGATAGATAGATAGATAGATAGATAGATGATGGATGGATAGATGGATAGATAGATCATTCTTTTGTATAAGGTTCTATTTATTTTCTTTGAAATTATAAATACAATATTTTATGATTTATTTTATGCAAGGAACGATGCTCTTTCTGTGTTGTTGTTAAATCATGCTGCCCCACTGAGTAATGCATCGTTCCCAACAGATGAAATTATTTTCTTATCAGCAAGTCTTTGCATCAGAGTTTTTTCAGTCTTCCAAGCTTTAATATGACCGGCAATTTTTTACAAATGAAACCTTCCCTATCTGCACTGTTAGTTCACCGGAGATCATCATTATAAACTGAGTGCATTTATTTTGTTGTTGTTGATCGGGTTGTGAGTGTTTCAAGGATTACTGGATGTGAAAATAGTTTCCCTGTGTGAGCGCATCTCATTTGTGAAGTTATTACTGGCTCATTTCAGCTGTTCTCATTAAATGTCAGTCATGTTTGTTCTCCCTGTGTGTGATTAAGTGGCAGTGGAGCTGAGCTCTGCTTTCTGGTGGCTGATTGGCTGGTTTGGTTTGGAAAGAAAAGGATGTAAGGATTGTGATTGGTTGGTGCAGAGGTGCTAATGCTGTATCTAGGCGAGGTGTGTCACACTCAGAAGGGAACTGAGAGGGAGAAAATAAGGAAAAGAAGAGTAAGGAACTGCTGGTGAGACGAGATCAAACTGAACTCATTATCTGCTTTATACGCACACGCGCACGCACACACACACACACACACACACACACACACACACACACACACACACACACACACACACACACACACACACACACACACACACACACACACACACACACACACACACACACACACACACACACACACACACACACACACACACACACACACACACACACACACACAGAGATAAATCAAAGACCTGTGAGGTGAATAAAAACAGACAGTTTTTTTGTTCAGCAACCCTCTCTGTTACTTTATTTACTTTATTTGAGTGTCTTTAAATTCTTCGAAGGATATAACCCCTTTCAAAAGTCTTCCTCCTGCATGTGCTTATTTACTGTAAAACAGTTAGTGAATCAGATGGTTACAATACATTTTAAACCCTCTGGGTTTGTTATTTTGTTGTTGCATTTTATTACATTTTTTTGCATGTTTTCCCCTTGATATTAGAAGTTTGCTATTGAAATGTGGCCATTACGGACCTGGTGCATTTATTTGAAACTGATTTATATGTAACCTTCCTTTATAAAATGTTTTATTTTACAGTTTGTATAGCATCTATGAAAGGTTCATGCTAGGTTGAACATCAGTGTTAGTATGTGATGTTTTTGTGCATGACTGCAAGCTGGTGTAGTAGTTGTCTTGCAGGGTTATATGATGGATATGTGTGTTTGCGTGTTGTGTGGAGGAAAAGCAGGCCCGGCTGATTACATTTTGAATTGGATTTCACATTGATAAATGTCCTCCAGGAGATGTTTGTGAGAGGGAAAATGGGTGACAAAAGGATGGGTAGGGAGCACAGATGCCATGCCTACCTTCTTTTTTTGTATATAAAAGTTGATAGTACTGAAAATCTGGGCAGCATAAAACAAGCTTGTGGCCTTTTGTGCCTTTTAAATGCAAGGATATTTTTCATTGATTGTAAAGGGGCAAAGGGTGTATCATACCACACCTAAGTAAACCTAAAAATACACCCTAAAATTAGAAGGGGAAAATATTTTAGTATTTTATATTCCAATTTTGCATAAAGAAAATGTCATCTATTTTAACATTTTCATTTTATGCACTTATGGTTTTATTGAGAGTGACTCGTGCATGTCTATTTTAGGATCTTTACAGTTTTTTTTTGCATTGGGACAATTAATGACAAGCAAGCATTCCTCCATATTCTCATTGCTGGCAATAATGAAGTCTTTATGGTACTAAAAATAAGCTTAATTTTCTTTAAGAAAGACGCAGTGTCTTGTTTCTGTTCTTTTGATTTTGGAATGATATGTGACTTAGACATGTTCTTGAAAGGTTTCATGACATTCACTCACCTTGTGCATTTTTAACTGCCGATATGCATCAGTTTCCTTCTCTCCGAGGAGACTCCTTCAAACCGATCTCACCCTTCTGTTACGGCTCCTTTAGGGTTTTATGACCCTTATTCATCTCATTTGTTTGAGTAGTTGTTTGAAATGTTTTGGATGATGAGCATGTCAAATTGACATTAATGTTTGTGTGTCTGTGTGACGGTAAAAATGTTTAAGACATGAATGAAATCTTGACCCAACTCTTTCCCTTTCCTCAAAAGCCAGAGTCCTGCAGCCATCATGGCCATATGACTACACTCCAGCATGATTAATTAATGAGATGATATTGGTTTTTTGATCCACCCCAGTGCTTACTGTCATCTCTTTCTCTCTCTTTTTGTCTTTGTCTTTCTCAGCCTAATGTTCCCAATTCAGACTGGAGATATTCAGCATCCCTCAGAGCAGGAATGCAAAGGTAAGACTTCATTGGTTTTGTCTTTTTTGTTGTCATCTGCTGAATATGCCCTGTTACTTTTTAAATAAATAAATTAATAAATATAAATAAATTGTAAGTAAATTTGCTTTGTTTATTTTTTCCGAAGTTGAGGAATTATCACAAACTACATTCGTTCTGTTTTGTCACAAAATATGTACTAATAAAGATTATATGTTGACCACAGTAAAACTACTACATAAAATGTATAATAACGACTTCTTTAAATGGATGAATCTGGGGAATGGAAGGCAGGAAAGGCATATTACAACACAGTAATTTCCAGACATTTTAAGGACCTAGTTACTATATAAACAACTGATGTTGATATGATCATGGAAAGATCATGTGCACAGACATTACATTACCCACAAACCACTGGACCGTGCTGGGTAGCATATAGTTATCCACCACTCATTGTGAATCAACCAATGGTCTGATATAGATGTAGCAGCCACTGAATGACCAGTACAGCTGTACAGCGACAATTTCCGTGGAAGCAGAAGTAGGTCACATGCGGCGGTTTAAGTATTGCCTGCAGCCATGTCGGCAAAACGATGGCAACGAAGGACATTGCAGACAACAGACTGGGCAGCACATTCACATATGCCAGGGCTATGTGTGTGTGACTGAATGACCTCCGATCTTCATTAGTGGTACACTGATTCCCTCCTAATTACAGCAAGGTTTAATGAGAGCTAATGTAGCCACGCAAATCATTCTCATGCATTAAATCAGATCCCTGTCTCACATTTTATGTGCTTAGAGAAACCGCTGCAAAACTAATTTCACATTTATGATCCTCTTGCTTTCTCTGTCTTAAGGCAAATTTATAAGGCTTTCATTGATAGTGTCTCTGTAAAGCCAGTGGCTTCTTTTTAATATTTACTATTGCTCATTTTTAGAGTTTAGAATTTAAACAAACCCTAACTCCCAAGTATTTAAATTTTTTTGACATGCACATTTTTTGACATGTAAAATTGTTTGTGACTTGACTTGCTGCTGTTACTTTTATAAGTGATAAGAACGTTTTTTAACATCTTTAGGGATCCAACCATATCCAGAGACCAGAATTATTTCGAAATCGCAACACCCTAGCAACCTCATAGCAATGTGTTAAAGACAATCAGAGTGAGATTTGCAAGGGCAAATATTACCTTTATCTTATCATTACTTTCCTAAATGTATTTATTTATTTACAATAAAGTCAAACAGGTTTATGCAAAAAAATAGCTTTTCGCGTGTTAAACAGAGAAACGATCAGCGGAGAAAGCAATGACATTGATATGCAGGCAGAAATGAGCAGGGGGAAGGAGAGGCAGACAGAGAGAAAGCGAGAAGGAGGATGAATGAAGGCAGAGCAGACATCCAAGCAGTGAGGTGTGAGTGAATTATGTACTTGACTGGCATGCCAGGCTTTTCTCATTACACACACACACACACACACACACACACACACACACACACACACACACACACACACACACACACACACACACACACACACACACACACACACACACACACACACACAGCACACACAACAGCAGCAGTACACCACACACACACAGCATAACATAGCAGAGAAGAGACCTGACCTTGGAAATTCATCAGAGAAGGAGGAGAGGGCACAAAAAATTTTGTTCTATCTTTGTCTCTGTTCAGCATGCTACATCTTGGATGGATAATGCCGGATGATACATTTGGATGGGGTTTTGCCGGATTACTGGTTTATTGCAAATATTAGAAATGTCACAACATATTTAAATGACATATTTCTGTTCTTTTATGGAAGATATGCCAAGTTCTTGGTGAAGACGATTTAAGACTGGTGAATTTTCTTATGAAGAATGCTATATCCACTGAAGAGAGACTGGCATGCTAAAATAATCAAATAGGGGAGATTAGCAATGTTATTTATATTTTAACAATTATATTTACATATATACAATATAAATAATTATATTTAAAGATGCATTATATTGATCAAAAGTGGCAGTACAGATATGCACAATGTTATAAAATATTTTTATTTCGAATAAATGTTCTTTTGAATTTACTATTTATCAAATAATCCAGAAAAAAAGGAAAAGTTTCCACAAAAAGGATGAAGCGGCATAACTGTTTCCAACATTGACAATAATCAGAAATGTTTCTTGAGCAGCAAATCAGCATATTAGAATGATTTCTGAAGGATAATGCGACACTGAAGACTGAAGTAATGATACTGAAAGTTCAGCTTTACATCACAGGAATATGTTACATTTTAAATATATATTCAAGTAAAAAAACTGTTATTTTAAATTGTAATAATATTTAGTTTTTACTGTGTTTTTGATCAAATAAATGCAGAAATCAATCAATCAATCAATCATCAATCAATCAATCAATCCTTTTTACATTTTACAAATTTACCAAGTCTATAATTATAAGTTTAGTGTTCATGCTAAATTTATTGATGGCAGTATGCCATAATTAGTGTATATAATGTAGAATGAACTAAAAAAGGGTACTGTGATAGAGAGACAGTTTAAGTACAGCATACAAATCAACATACGCATTCAACAGCTATACCTTCTGAAATGCATATCTCCCCAATTGTTTTTATGATGTTGTGATGTTTGGGAACAATAACAAATTTGCTTCATGTTTTCATCCACTCTGAGCACAGTGAGATAATCTTTTCTTAACACACTTTCAGCTGCACACAGAGCAACAGAGAGAACATATCAAGCGATAACACTCCTTTCTAAGAGCAACAAAAATCTCCTGCTTGGTTTGATTTTCTGCCACTGGTGATTTTTAAAGCTTTTTCCTGATTCAGACACAAACGTGGGTGTATATAGAGTCAACATAAAATGGAGTTTGCAACACATTTTACTTTCTGTAATATGGCACATTTCCAATTGAAGCAAGATGATCAACTGCTCAAATTACACTGATAGCTGTGTTTATGTGTTGGAAAGAAAGTCTTTGGTGAGAAATTTGCACAGGATTGTAAACTTTAATCTCAGAGGTAGTGTGACTGCATAGAGGAGCATGGTCTAATCCTTAATCTCTAATCCAAGCTTCTAGATTCCATTCTCACAGAAGACCTGCATTTACCCAAACTCAATCATTCAGCCCAGGTCAAACATAAACCCTACTTTCATGCCACACATTGTCCTTTATAATCTAGGACATTATCTACAGACACATCTTTTCTCGTATAGTGAGATCTGTGACAATTTCAGTATGAAAAAGTACATTACTGTAAAGAATATCTTGGTTTTGTGCTTAAATTTAATAAACACATAAATAGAGCTGAATTTTAAATTATGATCCTTCATAATAGTAGTAGTAGTACTAGTAGTAATCTTGCAAATTTGATTAATATTAATCTAACAAAGCTCACAGCTTTTCAATGTTGTATTTCAATCAAATCATGTTTTTTTTTTGTGTTTTTTATAAAAGGTGAATTAATAGTTTTCATTCAAAAAACTGTCTCCTTTGTTTGTGTATAGTTCGGTCCGTATGGAGGAGTCATCCGTGATGCAGGGTGCTCAAGGATTTCTGGTTCAGAACTGGCCCACCGTCTCCAGCGCTCCTGGTAAGATATAGAATCTAAACTCTCCATAACAGACACACCCTTGAAGAAATTCAACATTTTAAAATGAGATCCATTTCATTTATTAATTGTTTCTTAAATCAGATTGATATCAAATAGAGGTGTTTGCGTCTCAGATGCTTCTGTTTCCTCTTCTTGAGTTTTGCCTTGAGAAAAAATTCAGCTAAATTGAAATTCCTGATGTTCTGAGCTGCTATCCACATGGACTTTATAGCTCTATACTCAACTCCTGTGTATATTTTTTGGGAGAATAATCTTAATCCAGGTTGATACTTAAATAAAACATAACTGAAAACCCATATTAAGTCTTCAGATCTAGAACAGCCACTGAGCAATACAATTTTCCTCTGAGTGTCCTGGCAGGACTGTAACACTGTCTTTCACAGTTTAACTGATATTACCCCTCAGGACCATCTATCACTCTATCAACCCCTGTCTCGATCTAGACTTTCACTCTCTTCTTTTCTGTCTCACATCATTCTTTCACTTGCATGCTTCTTTCCCTGCGGTCTCTTCTGCGTTGTCCTCTTTTGCTGAGCCGAGCTGCTGCAGTCATGCAGGATATAAGGAATATGACCTACATGGGGCTTCTTTAGGAAACCTAGCCGAGTAGTTCAGGGAGCAACTCAGAAACCACTGAAATACATTAGTGATACCACAATCTGCCTTTTTGTGCTATGTTGAGTAGTAACAATAAATATGAATTCGTAATGGAAGCAGCCCACTTAAAACTTGTTAATATATCCTAAATTAAGATTTATCATCAGAATTTGCTCACGCTCAATTTGGACTGGAGGGAGAAATTATCTATAAATAATGACATTATTTTGGGGATTTATAGAAATAAATTTGGGGTCTTTGGTAATTAACAGTAGATAAACTACTGTTATTGCACTTTTTGGTAGTACAAATAAATCTCCTCTGTCACTGCGTAGAAAATGCTAAATTGTAAGCTTAGTTTACATTTTTATTAAAATGTTATGCTTCGTGTTTCATGGAATAAAGTCATTAAAACAAACCACATGAGAGTGAGTAAAAGATGCTACATTTTGGGGTGAAATATTCCTTTAAAACTGCTATTGTACATATTCATACATTTTCCCACAGTCTGATCACAATGGGATCCCCTGGTTTTAATGTTGGATTATATAAGTTTAGCTCGCTCTGGTGGCCTATCACAGCTAAGAGATGAAGTAGAGAGTGACACCGATTTCCACAGCTCTGACCAGATCAAGCATAAATCCAGTTTATCAGCTGAAAGAGGAAATGACACAGTCAGAGGGGATGCAGAGGTTATCTGAAAAAGCAAGAAAGAGAAGCTCAGTTCAAAGCGGCGACTGAGAGAGCGTGGCGAAAGCACAGAGAGATGATTCGATTAGGAGATGGATATTAATAATGGTCAGCTCAGAGTATTTCAACACAAACATGCGCGCATTCTTTCTCACTCGCTGTGGAGATGTCCGCTCATGTAATTAATCCACAATATTAGATTCCATTCCTATTTTGCCCATCTAGTCTCTTTCTCGCACTCCAAGTAATTGAAGAATCACCTGTCTTTCTGTAGAAGACAGAGTCTCGGGTTATTAATAAGAGATGGCTGCATAAATCGCCCATAAATGGATCACCACAGCCATCAGGGCAAAACATATTAAGATAAAATACATTTTAAGTCAGAATCAACAAGAACATGCTTAGATTAACACATTGCGTCATGTTGTAGGCTTGTGTTTGTTACCATATAATATTGATGTGGTGTATTGTAGAACATTATGTTGAGGAAATAAACATCCGGTTACACAAATGTGATTCATTTTAGAATTACATCAAAACAGATTTGCTCTTGTGTTGGTGTATGATGTACATGACATGAAGGCAGCAATAAACCTCTCTACCATTTTTGTCTGGGATCATTTCCTGGGTCACAAGGTCATAGGTAGGAGCCCGGATACAATTAATGGATATTTAATTTCCTAATCAACTCTACCTGAGGGTCACGGATGTGTAGGTTGAGGCTCGATCCTCTTGGATGGAATGATGATGTGACTTCTGATGAGGTGTTCGAAATAATGAAAGTAATTTAGTTTCAATAAGATGAAAGGGAGAGAAGGAGGGAGAGGGGACAAAACGGGTTCAATTACTCGGGTGATGAAAGAGCAATTTGTTCTAATTAAGTCTCTGATGATGACTGCAAAAGTAAAGACTGGAAATGAATGAAATAAGCCTCTTTAGATTTTCTCTCTCTCTCTCTCTCTCTCTCTGTCTCCATCTCTCTTTCTATTTCTTTCTTTCTTTCTCCTATTCACTCGTCTCGTTTACAAATCTTTCACAAGCTGTCAAGTCTGAGATGCTGCTTAGCTTTAGAACACATTATTTCTGCCAAAAATCTAAATTATATAAATCATTTAATGTATATATATCTTTGTTCCAAACTATCTTTCTTCCATAAAACACAAAGAAGAAATTTAACAAACTTTTAATTCTGCCCATTAGGCTCCTAAAAGAAATAAGTGTATTCCATATTATTCTTTCTCTATATTATATCTTCTGAAGTTATATCATATCTTTGTGTGGTAAAACTGACTAAAACACTGGTGTAGTTTTGCATTCCTTAGGTTCAAGCCTGTTCAAGAATGTTTATCAGTCATGTGCAGTGTTGGGGAGTGACTAGTTACAGTAAAAGTAATTTGAATCCGTTAAAGTTACTAAGAAAAAAATGTGTAATTAAATTACAGTTACTTATGAAAATTTTAAAGATTACAAAGGGGGTTACATCTGATTTTTTCACACACAATTTTTTAAAGTAAGTCTGATTTTGTGGTGGCTGTGCTTCAAAGGGGACGTCGGCTGCCCATCTTCCAAGTTGGTCGGCTGCCCATCTTCCACAAGTTGGTATGATTCTTTAGGTCTCAGTGGTTGAGGAGATACCCCCTTCTCATGTAAAACCTGCCTTCAGAAAATTTTCCCTCATTCAGAAAGCTTATTTAGGAAAAGTCTGGAGTAAAATTTGCGGAGTGAACTAAACGAATTTAGTGAAAATGAAGTCTCGTCTTCGGATGAGACGTTAAACGAGGTCCTGATCCCAAAATCCAAGTCGAAAAAGAGTTGGGTGTAACCCCGGCATCCTGGCCAAATTTTTGGAGCAGTGGCCTCTGACCATCACGGCCTCCTAATAATCCCCATATCTACTGATTGTCTTCATCACTCTGTCTCCTCCACCAGTCGTGGTGCAGTAGAGCTGGCATCATGCAATATTGGTGGTGTCGCATCATAAAAAAGGAGGTGATGATGTCCACACACATTGGTGGTGGTTGAGGAGCACTTTGAGCGCTTTGGTACCCAGAAAAGTGCTAAGATATAAGTGTAACAAATTATTATTATTATTATTATAAGTGAAGTGACGTGTGTTCAAGTATGGTGACCCATACTCGGAATTTGTGCTCTGCATTTAACCATCCAAGTGCACACACACAGTAGTGAACACACACACACAACTGTAAACACTCACTTGGAGCAGTGGGCAGCCATATTACTGCGATGCCCAGGGAACAGTTGGGGGTTTGGTGCCTTGCTCAAGGGTCTCACCTCAGTCGTGGTACTGAAGGTGGAAGAGAGAGCTGGTATTCACTTCAAAATCAAAATGGCTTGATAATTGAAACTTTTGTTAGGTTTTTGGGGATTAAAAAAGGAGTGAATTTTTATCATTGTAGGGTGGTTGTGTCCACACACTGCTAAGACACATTTATATGCAAATGAAGATATTTTGCGTCCAATGTCTTCTTTAAAATTAAAATATTTTAATCTTAATTCAAGTTATGAAGGATTTCGAAAGTCTGAATCCACTGTAAGGTTAACCCTGCCTGGTTTACATGTTTGAAAATTATTAAAAGTTGAAAACATTAGAAAAGTAATCAAATGTAATCACTTACATTACTTTAATAAAGTCATTGAAAGGTTAAACTACTTATTACCTTTTAAGTAGTAACCTATTACATTTCAGATGTAACCTTCCAAAACTGGTTTTCATGTGTAACCTTCCCAAAAGGTCATGTTTGGCATCAAATATGAATCCAGTAGGGATGTTTGGCATCAAATATGATAAAATACCTTTTTCGTAAATAAAATTAGCAGGATACTGCAAAGGGCAAAATTTACAGAGAATAATGAAATACATCTCAGTCAGTTGTAGAATGGACACAATTCATTTTAACTTGAATTATATTAAAGTGGTTTAAAAGCTGAATCTCATATAACTTAAAAAAATGAATACATTTATTTTAAATTAATTTGATGAGTCAAAGTCATGAAAAGAAAGCCGTGATTTATTGATCATAGAATTTACAGTGTATAGCGTATGAATCATATGGAGCATTTGTATTGTGTTTGCTGAGATTTGGTGCTTGACAGATGGACAGAGAGCTTGATCGGTGTATTATCGCATTTTGATTTTTGGATGAACAAACCTTTTTAAAACAGTATACGATGATAAAAACTACATACATGAATCAGACGACACCATCAGTTTAGTTGTCAGAAGCAAGAGAATCGGCAGTTTAGGTGGTAATGTGAATGCTCAGTAGGTCTGTGGAGGTGTAAAGTAGTGCTGGTTTGTTTTATGTTCTGCATATTTATGAGCTTCGTTTTGAGCTCTGGTGTGCAAAACACTGGAGAAACCAACGCCCCTGTCTCTCTCTCTCTCTCTCTCTCTTTGTTGTGTGTGAAACAGATGGGCAAAACTACCAAAGCGTAGATCTACAGAATTAAAGTAAGGAAAATAGAATAAAGCATTCTGTCTGTCTCAATTTCTGTCTAACTCTCTTTTTGTTTTTGTGTCTGTCAAATTTTCTGTTTCTGTTTTTTTTCCTGTTTTTTTTTTCTGAAATGCGGTAAAATGTAAGAGGGAGGTAGAGAGAGGGCAGGTAGACAGCCTAAGGGAAAGAGGGATTGAGAGAGTGACAATGAGAGAAAAAGGTGACCGAGGGGGTGAGTGAAAGAGAAAACAGAGATGCAGAGAGGAGGGGGCTGTGACTGCCTCTGTTGCTAGGGGAGAGAAGTATTTGACCACTGGAGAGAGAGAGAGAGTGTTCCATATTAGTTTCCATCAGTGTCTCTGCCACAGCCAGATTTAACTGGAGGAGGCAGTTTCCACGGCAACCATTCATACCACGAACAGGGTGCTGGAAGAGTAGAGCGAGGGTGAGAGAGAAACAAGTGAAGGAGAAATGAACAATGGAGAGAGAAAGAGAGGAAATGTGTGGTTGAACTAGAGAGTTAACAGAAATTCATAGAAAATAATAAAACAAATGGATAAAGCTGTGCAGGTAAGGGGAAGAAGGAGGTTTAGAGGGATTAGGACAGGTGAAATGGGGGCAGATGGATGAATAAAATAGAGAAATGTGAGTTTTTCTCACTTTTGTCATCTCAGTAAAGCTATATGAAAAATATTTTTCTACTGTGAATGTGATTGTTCAGTTATAGCATGTTGGGTAGAGATGGATGAATGGAGAGATAAATGGATGGGTGGATGAGTGTGACCTATCCTGATCTGTCTGTTTAAAGATCATCTCTACAGGTGGGCCGACCTGCACAGCTCACTGGCTTTCGTTTCAACTACAACGCCATATGGCGCACAGAAACGCTTGCCCACAATGCAATGCATATTCATGCTCTCAATCTGACACAAATACTCTTACTGTATCTACAATGCAACATGCCTGTATTTTACTGTCAAAAAGCTTGTTCAAAATGTTAAAAATTCAAGACAAAAGTAATATATAATAAAACAACAATCAGAGGTATCAAGAGACTAATATAGCTGAGACAAAAAACTAATATAGCTGAGACATTATTCAAATAAAACATGTCAACGGGTCTTACTGATTTTCAGTGATTTTGTAGTAATTTTATGATTTTGGTTTTATCACTCACTTTAGTCAATCGGTGACACAGAGGAAAGGCTATGCGAGAGTGTTTGTGTGTTGTGGGTCTAGTGGAATTGTTCAGAAGACGCCAGGGGCTTTAGTCAGCTCAAAAGGGTAAACTGAGGACAATCCCTCTCTTTCTTTTAGGCGTTGGTGTTTGTCTCCATATATATTATTATTATTTATTTTTTTGAGGCTTTGAAATATGAGGTTAAGATTCCTTCCTTCCTTCCCATTTATTTATTTATTATTATTATTATTATTAATGCTTTTATTTATGCATTACTTGTGCATTCATGTATTTGTATTCTTCCCTGCCTTTATGGAAAACGGGGTTATTGAAAATTACAGCATTATTCTTAAAACATGCAGTTATTACAGAGAGCAGAACTGTCCTTTACACAGACGTGCACTGCTGTCTTGGCAGGCTCATGAGAAAGCTTGTGGTGCCATCTGGCACATATTTTATCAGGATTACTAGAGCCTGACGTACCAAGGTGTGACACACACACACACACACACACACACACACACACACACACACACACACACACACACACACACACACACACACACACACACACACACACACACACACACACACACACACACACACACACACACACACACACACACACACACACACACACACACACAAACTACAGTGTGATTATATTCATTCTGCACTGACAATCAGTACCACATGCACATATCTAATTAATATTGTATGCCCACACATGCTTTATTATTCACACACACAGCTAATGAAAGTTAATACAATTTTCTGTTAAATATTTAATGTTAAAACATGCAATTTACATACACAGACCGTAAATAACAAATTGAGAACTGTGATTCATTAATAAACATGTATTATAATCTAAACTTATTTCATATTATATATAAAAATTTTGTAATCTTCAGATTAGCTGTTATATTTTAAATCAGCCAATTTTTTGTGCTTCATGCAGCGAAAGCATGAACACAAATCTGCTGTCATCTGCTGTTACGCATGCACACACGTACTTAAAAAAACCACACTGCTTCAAAAGCGGTGTGGTCTCGTCTAAACAAACCCATAATTCCTTGGCTCTGCAGTGTTGCTCAGAAATCTGCTCCTTCAGGAGTTTAGTGTTGTAGTTTGGCTCATGTTTCATCCTCAGACTGCCCTTCCTCACCTCCTCTTCTGCATTATGTAAGACGTCACTCCACTCCTCCTTGAGAAAGGAGAGAGATACAGGGATACATAGAGAGTAGATGGGAGAGGGTAGGCAGACTCATGTTGTTTTCGATTTTCTCCCCATCATCTTTTTATGAGCTGGATCTTACACTGGCCATAATAATCATGCCCTTATCATGCAGCTTATTAAACCTGTGACATTATCTGCTAGCCAGACATGTGTGCCTGTTCAAAGACTGCATTACACGAAAGGTCAAGGCAAGATGGAGATATGCAGAGGATGTTGTAGTCAGTGTAAATGTATTGGGAAATTACTCTTAAACTGTATTTTGCCAAGATACTAGCAACTCCGTTTAAAACAGATAAAGCAATCTGTAGAAATAATGAAGAAATAATCTATAGACCGTTAAGGTCAAAAGTTTACATCCCCCTTTCAGAATCTGCAAAATGTAAATTATTTTACCAAAATAAAAGGGATCATACAAAATGCACGTTATGATTTATTTACAGACCTGAATATTTCACATAAAAGATGTTTACATATAGTCCACAAGAGGAAATAATAGTTGCATTTATAAAATGATCCCTTTCAAAAAATGATCCGCTTGGTTCTTAATAATGTTCTTACCTGAATGACCCAAAGTTTTTTTTTTTGTTATAGTTGTTCATGAGTCCCTTGTTTGTCCTGAGCAGTTAAACTTCCTGCTGTTCTTCAGAAAAAGTCTTCAGGTCTCACAAATGATTTGGTTTTGCAGCAATTTTGTGTATTTGAACCCTTTCCAACAATGACTGTATGATTTTGAGATCCATCTTTTCACACTGAGGACAACTGAGAGACTCATATGCAACTATTACAGCAGATGTAAACGCTCACTGATGCTCCAGAAGGAAAAAACATGCATTAAGAGCCGGGGATGAAACCTTTTTTAATTTGAAGATCAGGGTAAATTGAATTTATTTTGTCTTCTGGGAAACATGTAACTATCTTCTGTAGCCTCTGAAGGGCAGTATTAAAATTAAAATATATATATATATTAAGGCAAAATAAGAAAAATGTACACATCTCCATTCTATTCAACATATTTTTGAACATGTTAATTTGACCATTTTGAATTCTATGTAAATTAACTTAACAGCATTGCTACTTTTAGTTAGTTACTCCCTAGCACTAGTGAATTTTATGCCTTATACTGTCAGAAATATAACCAAAGAAAGAGAGAAACAAAATGGGAGGGCATGGAGAGAGGAAGATTAGATGTGATGAAAGAGTATGTATGAGAGTGAGAATAGAAAACAAAGCATTTGGGCGTTTAATTGTTGTGTTGGTGAGGGATTTGGAAGAGTTGTCCGTTCCCCAAGGACTCATAATGGATGCTGCCTGTTTTAATTCTTATTTCACACCCACAATCCTGAATACAGACCTTCTTTCACTCACAGATATCGTAGACAGAATGGTGTCGAGGTTGTAATCCATCTTAATCTTCACCGCAACATAAGCTACAGACAAAAGGCAAAGTGCAAACAAAGACCTGCACATAGATATGATGCCAAAGGTGTTGTCTGTATTAAATTAAGTGATGTTGTGGTGATCCAGTGTCATTATAAATGAGATTACTTGCTCATCAGACAGAGAGAGAGATTTTCAGCTGTGCACAGGGGATGTCAAATATAGATTAGACCAGCTACCACAGTAATTTACATTTAAAGCCATGAGTAATTGCACTGCATTACATTCTTCCCACTGTTCCATTTTTATGAATTTAACTAGATAAAAATGTGTTGTGGGAATGAATGGTGATTTTTTCTCTACATGATAGAAGGAAGAAGGATAGAGTTGGGGTGAAACATTTTTAAAGTAAGTGTGGCAAATTTGGAGTGTTATGCATCACAGTTTGTAATACAAAATCAAATCTGAACTATATACTACACTTTTTTGCATTTTTTTTGAAGTTGTAAATAAAGAATATAAAACAGACTATTAAAATGAAAACAAATGTGGAAGAAAGCTAGACTAGAAAGAGGGGAGAGATAAAGATTTTATGTGTGTGCTTGTGTTGTCTACTTCTCATTGTGTGTACTTTATATATATATATATATATTAATTGAATATGAACAGATTGGGTTTGCAGTATTGCTGGATTATAAAAAATACAACAAAGCGTTTTCCTTCTCCCAGGCTAAACATTGCTGATTCACTGTGTGCCCTCTGGAGCGCTTCACTGCAGCACAGAAAAGACAGAGATAATTTATGTTTATAGAGGGACAAGCAGTGGCGGCTTCAGGATTTTTTTGTTGGGGGTGCTAAAGGGGGGCTTAACAGTTCAGAGGTGTTGTTAAAAACTAATTAAATTGAGAGAAATTAATGAACGCCTAACTTTAGCTATCCGTTTTTTTTAAATGTACAGCAGCTTCGAAAAAGGCATATTTAACTTTTTTTTCTGTGGTATTAAACTTCTCATATGCCATTGTTATTAGTCATATAACTTCTAATGCCAACTGATAAATATACACATACAATGTAATATAATTTATGAATGAATATAGAAAAGAGAGAAAGTTAGGATTTTTTTCCCTGCACACGTTGCAGGAGATAACCTCCCTGTGCTGATGTGCATGTGATAGCCAGATATATTTACATTTATGCATTTAGCAGACGCTTTGATCCAAAGCGACTTACAGTGCATTCAGCATATACATTTATTTTCAGTATGTGTGTTCCCTGGGAATCGAACCCACAACCTTTGCGCTGCTAACGCAATGCTCTAACCACTGAGCCACATTAACACTTATAAGCATCAACAATTTACAATATTAAGAGGATTTAGCATTTCCAATTAATGTAGGCATGTTACATACTTCTTGTTAGGCCTATTGTTATTATTAGAGTACTTTTATTAAATTACATGAAATTATTGCCCAGCATGATGCGCTGTGAGGATAATAAAATAGGCTAGCTTACTCCTCATAGAAAATATATATTTTTTAAGTAATTTTTTTAAAACAGGTCTCTTCATTTATACAATTAATTATAGGCCTATAATTATTATTATTAACACTGCAGTCATCAATGAAAATTCAGAGCAGCTTTATTTCATACATCAATTTTCGAAAACAACCTGTTTAATGTGAAATACGTTTCTACTCGTGTTTTTCACTGTACGAGCCACAAGAGAAATATTATAGGAATAAGACAGTTATATACTGTTATCAGTATATGTTGAAGTAGATTAGTCTCTCGTTGTCTCAAAGAGAATATGCGCCATGCCCAGGATTAGCAAGTTTCTGATGGGGCTATAGCCCCGTCAAGCCCTGCCCTAGCGCCGCCACTGGTGAAAAGCGTCTTCCACCATGCTTATTTCAGGGTCCAGAGGACCTTTATCATTCCTGAAACATGGAGAGCTCCCTCTTAATATTTTTATTACACACATTGACTGTTAAATAATGATTTTCCTTATTTCTGTTTTTCCTGATCGTCATGGGATATTAGAACTAGATTGTAATATATGGTCTATTTTTCTCTTGTAGATAATGAAGGTGGAGAGGTCTCTCCCCCGTAGGCGCTGGAGTGGACAGCAACAGTTGGCAGTTTCGATACGGGGCGGGTCCGGGAGGCCCTCTGCATCTGAAACCCGGTGAGGTTCCTCCTGAAGCCTTCATCATCCCTGGTTCTCCGGCCATTATTTCCATCAGACAAGGACAAGACGGAGATGACAAGAGCGACTTCATTACCTTTGGAAAAAAGGAGGAGGCCAAGAAGAAGAAGAAGAAGAAGAAGGAGAAGAAGGATAAGAAGGATAAAGGGAAAGATGATGATGATGATTAGAGAGATAGAGGAAGGAGTTAAAGAAAGAGCTGATTTTTTAAGACAGAAGTCTCAACGAAAGTCTGTAGAACAAAATGTGTTTATATTAACTCTAAAATCCATATTTGGAGCTCAAACAAACATTTATCTGTTGGATCTAACTGATAAATTTGGAGTGATTTTCTGTCACATCCAATCTTTCGGCTTTAAGCAGATAGCTTCCCCTTCCTTTTAATGAAGTAATTGATTAATGAATTAATGAGTTGTTATATGATTGATTAATATTCTATCATGCCTCAGCCACTATTCCACATAAAATGTCCTTCAGACTCATGTTGGTACGTCTGTCTTATTTATCCTCTTGGTTTTTGTTTTCCAATCGTTTTGATAGGAGACAAAATCTGATTTGTCTCCTATCAGACAATGTGATTGTGATGTGTGCCGCTTTGCATGTGCATTTGTGGTAAAATACAGAAAAAAATAAGAGGGATTCAAAATTGAGTAAAGTTAGACATTAAGGAAGCAGGACACACACTGGTGTAAATACGCAGGTTGGGCACCGCTATACGTAAAGCAGTGAAGATGCTGAATTAACGCTTTTGCTCATTCACTTCTGGTGTGGAATTGAAGAATCATCCTTTAAAACTTTGAAACATTTTCACTTATAACAAATCTCACATCCTGGACAAATGGGAAAAAAACAGTGTTTTAACACAAAAAAAGACAAAAAAAAGTACACCAAATGATGGAATGCACTTTCATTTTGTTGCTTTCATTTTGTTCCCAGCAAATGTTCTCCAAGGCATAGTATATATGTGAGCAAATAGTCCCATGTATACACATATATTGACACACACATCTAGTGAACAGGGTCAACAATCAGCGAATCTCTATAGCGACTCCCAAAACCTCTCCAGGTCTGAAATGTTTATAACCTGGCTGGCCTTTTGGTTAAGCAACAGTTGGAGAGGTACGCTCATAAGTCAATATCATGTAAAGTTAATGAGAAATCAGCTCTTCAGGAGCCTGGTTATGTGTTCTGTTTATAGGGATGGCTGAGAGAATGTTTATGCATTATGAACAGTATTACTGTTGATTCACCAAACCTTAAACACATTTGATCCCATAAACTATCCTTAAATGCCCTCTGTAGAAAAGGCATGGGGGTTATGCCATAATTTATTTTCTGTGGCATTGCCCCATACCTGTAGTTTCCCTACTGTCCTTGGCCCTGTCATCCCAACCCTAATTTTGTGCCTGCTTTCTCAGCTCAGTATGTCATATACAAAACCTAGTCGCCTCTCTTCTGCTTGCTGTCTGGAGGGCCAACACACCCCAAGAGCAGAGAACACAACATATTAGCTGGGGCTTTTCAAATTCGAAGGGCAGGGTTTTTTGTGCGCCGTTTTTATAAGCTTTAAGTGAACTTTATTGCTACTGTACAGAGCTTCTGTCTGTCTGTCTGTCTCTTTCTTGATCTCTCTGCTGGGTAGGCTAGCTCTAGACATTGTGGTGTACTCATGTAGTATGGAGAAATGCAGATGACGCCTGTCAATTCCCCCCCCCCCCCCCGCAGAGGACAGAAGCCCCCCTCCCCTCCCACAGCACTGTCATATGTTAATGATCCAGTGCTGTCCAATCAACCTCAGCTCTGTCTCTGTATAAGACATTGTATTTTCTGCTGGTCTCTCATCGGTTCATTCTCACACAGAGGAGGAATGGGAGGAGACAGATGTGCAGCTTAGGCAAGGGGTGGAGATTAGTATAGAGACGAAATTTGGGGTGAAAATAGCGGCTTGCCAGTTTGAACCGATGTTGAGGGTGAAGTGTGTAATTTCTGTGCTATTAGCGGCACCAAACAGAATTTCGCCCCATCTGCCTTTAATAGATCCAGCAATTGGTTTTGATCTGTGTCAGGCTGATTGGGTTGCTCAAACAAACAGAGCAAGGTTTTCAAAGACACGTCCAGTG
This sequence comes from Ptychobarbus kaznakovi, assembly GCA_027422405.1. NCBI lineage: Eukaryota > Metazoa > Chordata > Actinopteri > Cypriniformes > Cyprinidae > Ptychobarbus > Ptychobarbus kaznakovi. The sequence goes on from CM049811.1 coordinate 5,885,557, forward strand.
TTTACACAAGTATCTAAACATAAAAAAATACACAAATCATCTGTACATTTATAAAAACAATCAAGTGTTATTCATTTATGATAATTCAACATTTTGACTCTTTAATATACTTAAAAGATCAGACTGTTGTCTCCACCCCATGCCTTCTAGTGTCTGATTACAGCGGCAGTGATACGTCTGTGTTCTGATGCTATTGGTTCCCTCACTTGCCTGCCTGCCTACCTTGTTGCCACGCACCCAAAAACATCTCAAACCGATGTCACAATTACTCAAACGTGACTGCTGCATGACCTTACCAGAAAGAAAACACTTACTATATAGAGATATATATGAATATAGATATAGATGGCTTTGATTTTACTATTTTTGTTTATAGTGTTTATTCATTATTCACACAAGAGATTTGTGTATGTACCGTCTCTGAGCCTTTTGCATACTGACACCTCTGCACCGACTTACAGTGGACAGTTATGACGTTACTAACCTTGGTATTTGTAAATTCTCTATAGTGTGATGCCCTGAAGCTCTCGTTTGTGTCCTTTTCTTTACATTTTTATTTATGAGAACAAAAAAAGAAAGACAAAAAAAACGTTTTGTGTTTGACTTTGACATACCGATCAAACTAGCACTCTATATTGTGGCTAAATTGTGTATGATGATTCTATCCCTACTCTTTCACTTCTTTGACAAATAAATAAAAAGAAAAACAGGAAAAAAACACATCCTGATGTAAAATACGATATATGTAGTGTATGCTTGTATCTAGTGAGCGTTCATGCTGTCATTCTTTCTTATTGTCTGGTGGTGATCAGTAGGTGGCGCTGTGATGTCCAACTGAATGGCGCTCATCTGTTGTAAAACCTACTTTTTGTACACCTGCTCATCAATATGTAATGGTGAATTAGTGACCTTCTTTCCTTTCTTTTTTCTCTTTCTTTTTATTTTATTTTCATTATGATGGAAAAGTGGTAATGTGTTTTGTTTATGAATCACAAAATAAACTTTTATTTCTTAAGAATGTGAAATGTTGTCGGTATTTCTGTGTCTGGGAGCCAATTGTTGAAATTATGATGATGATATGCTTTAATCAGTAACATAAATGGCTTTGGTGTACAATCTAGAACCAAACTGCAAGGAACTGCTAAAACTTCTACTGCAAGGAAGTCTGGAGAACCGAGAGAGAGAGAGAGAGAGAGAGAGAGAGAGAGAGAGAGAGAGAGAGAGAGAGAGAGAGAGAGAGAGAGAGAGAGAGAGAGAGAGAGAGAGAGAGAGAGAGAGAGAGAGAGAGAGAGAGAGAGAGAGAGAGAGAGAGAGAGAGAGAGAGAGAGACCCTACTTGCTCTGACTTGATATTTGGGTCATTTTATAATTGAGGTTACATTTCATGTCCATTGATAATAATAATTTTTTTTCTGACAATATTTTTCAGAAATGGATTTTATCCATTAAGAGAATATATATTATAGTCTCACACATATATTTAGTGGACCATTTTTTATTATATTATTATTATTAATTGTTTTTGGTTTGCTTGAAATTGCCATTAAGTCCCTTAAATTACAGTTCAAAATAATGCATAAAAATGTTAGAGATTATCTGAATAAAATTATTTTCTAAATTGAATTATCTAATTTATTATTTAAATACTTAAGTAATTTTATTTCAAATGAGAAAATATTTCATTGTACTCATGTCCACAAAAATGTAACACCCCCTGAAAACAAAACAAAAAATGGTTTATAACAAAACCATGTAACCAGTATTATGTGGTGGACATTTTGGAAAATTAGCTCTTAGTTTTTGTTTGTTTGTTTTTCTCCAATGGCCTATTGTCAAGGAGTATATTAATTGCCCATCAACTATGTTGGGTATAATGTTACATTGCTATGCTTTGCAATATTTTGTATTGCTTTTTAATTCAAATAAATATAAAATTTGAGGTTAACCTGATCAAGATATTATGCTGGGCGGTCAAGGCCTGTCATTTAAATTTTTACACAAAATGGTTCAATTTTTATACCTGTCAACCCACACAGCTTGTCCATTACATAGTTGACAAACTCACCACCAGGGAAACAACTTTTGTAGTATCAAAATGGTATTAATAATTCATATTGGTATTACTAATTAATATTAATATTTAGAACTTGAAACCAACAGTTGATTTATTGAGTTGATTCTCTCTGCAACCAAATGTAAATCTTGTGTCCCAGTGGTTTCTGACTGTGTTCCTGTTGATGAAGATTTGAACCTCAGATTCCTGGTGTGCGTCTAAACAATTCCGCTATGTTGGATAATATAGATTCACATTTATCCTACTTGCCTAAGAAGCAGCGTGAAGATATTGTAAAGTTATTACAAAATATCCCACACTGTTCTCTGATGTTCCAGGAAGAACAACAATGATGTCTCATGATATTGATGTAGGTAACTCTGTCCCTATCAAACAGCACCCGTACAGAGTAAACCCTTCATAACGGGAGATCATGAAAACTGAGGTAGACTACCTGCTTCAAAACTGGCTGGCTGTACCGAGCCAAAGTCCCTGGAGTTCTCCATGCTTGCTGGTCCCAAAGCCCGATTCTACCTTTCGTTTCTGTACTGACTACCAAAAGGTAAACAACGTTACAAAGCCTGATTCCTTTCCCTTACCCCGAATGGAAGATTGCGTTTGACAAGGTTGGTGCTTCGAAGTTTGTCCAAAGTTAGATGTATTAAAGGGCTATTGGTAGGTCCCTTGGACTGCACGTGCATGTGAAATCTCTGCATTTGTCACCCCTGATAGCTTCCTGCAGTACAATTGTATGGCTTTTGGGGTGCGAAATGCCATAGCAACATTCCAAAGGCTCATGCAGAAAGTTTTGTCAGGATTGTGCAACTGTGAAGCTTTCTTGGATGACATTGTGGTCTATTCGGGTGATTGGGAAAACCACATCCGTAGCTTAGAGAGTGTGTTTAGCAGGTTGAATGATGCTAAGTTAACTCTTAATCAAAGTGCGAGTTTGCTAAGGCTGTAGTAACTTACCTTGGGAAAAAGGTGGGTCAAGGTTGCGTAAGGCCAGTGACAGCTAAAGTGGCTGCTGTTGTTGAATTTCCTACTCCCATTACCAAGCGTCAGTTACGCAGGTTTTTAGGAATGGCAGGGTACTACCGTGGATTTTGTAAAAACTTTGCAACGGTAGTGTCTCCCCTTACTGACCTGCTTAGTTCTGTGAAGAATTTGTCTGGACTCCTCAGTGTGAGAGTGCTTTTCTTGCTGCCAAATATATTCCTGCAATGCTCCAGTTTTCTCTGCACCTAACTTTTCTTCTCTATTTAAGTTACAAGTGGATGCATGTGCTGTGGGAGCGGGTGCGGTCCTACAGAGGGCTGTGCCGGAGTCTGTTACTTCTCTAAGTTCTCCAAGTGTCAACGAAACTACAGTACCATCGAGAAGGAGGCTCTCGCTCTGGTGTTGGCACTCAAACATTTTGAAATGTATGTGTGTGGTAGTTGTATGCATATTGTTTTATATATACTGACCACAACCCTCTAATTTTTCTCTCTCGCATGTGCAATCTCAATCAGCTTTTGATGCGCTGGTCACTTTGTCTGCCAGAATATAACCTGAACATTCAACACAAAAAAGGTTTGGAGAACATGGTGGTGGATGAACTCTTTAGAGCCTGTGATGCTGATGGTGACTGAGGTGTTACTGTATGTTTCTGTGGACGGAAAATACATAGAATTTACAATCCATGGGTTGTAAATTTGGTGATGGGGGTGTTACGTCCCAAGACGTAATGACTTTTTATTTTGTTATATTTGTGCAGAATTTGATATTGCTACTGATACAGTTTGCATTTTTGGCAGTATTTTTGTGTTTTGTTTTTCTCTCTCTCTCTCTCAATCTCTCTCTCTCTCTCTCTCTCTCTCTCTTCTCCATGCAAAGCTTAATGAAGATCAGCTGGTCCTAATTGTCATCAACTACTGGCTCACAAACCAGGAGCTCTGATTGGCATAGGAGTGAAGGGGAATGAAAAAAGTGATAAGGTGCTGGAGGGAGAGCTTGTGGATAAAGCAGAAATGTGGATAATGAGGGGAAAGGGGTATCTATACCAAATTCAAGACAAAGTAATTAAGGTAGAAGTGGCCAGAAGAGGAAATTGTGATTAAGATGGCTTTTAATTAAAACATTAAAAATGATCTCAGACGGCCTGTGGGTTATGTCAGAAGAGGAATCAGTGAACATCTTAATTCCATTGTAGGAGATCCAGAGGGAGAGGGAGATAATGGAAAATATTCTGAAGGAGGTAGGGGTGAAGAAACTCACTTTAAAAAACAACCCGGTAGAGTTAGAGCACAGGTGAGAGAATTATGTATTTTAAAAGACTGGGCTTTATTATAGGATATGAGGGTAAAGAAAGGGGTAATTAGTATAAGTAAGTTTTTTATTTGTTATTATAAAAAAAAAAAAAATTTCTTTTTTTAACATGATCCCACTCCGGAACAGAAGGGGGGGTAATCCCAATAGTGGAGCCAACCCCCCGTTAAAAAATAAAAAGAAGAAGATGGCTTCTCTTTGCCTTTGCTGCCTTCTGAGACTGTTTTCTTCTGTCTCATACATTATCCTGTGTGCTAATAGTTGATCTGTTGGCTTTTTGGTTGTTAGTGTACAACGTGTTTACCTTTGAACCTTTGAAGAGATGTTGTTGCTCTGTTTTACTCAGGTAAATTCACAACTTGGGATGTGAGTTAAAACTTTATAATTGTAGTTTTTGGAGCATTAGGGAGGTGGATGCCTTTTTTGTTTAATGTCCATGTTTTTGGTTAGAAAGGGAGTAAGGTAAGACTTCTATTGTTTGTTTTCAATATTGTTTTGGGAGTTTAGAAAGTACTCTCCCCTAAGTTAGAACTTTTGTTGTGTTGTTTTGGCCTGGTCCCCTCTCGAAGCTTTATTTGCTCCCCTTTTAGTACTTTTTATTTTGTCAAATAAACCACTTTTTGAGTGTAACAAAAATCTGTGTGGTTTTTATGGAGTGCTGGGACAGGAGAGGAGTTCCTGATTTCCTATTAAGAGTTTAATTTTTTTTGTTTGCTTTTTGTAAATTTCCTTGCTACACCTTCCTGATCGTAGACCAGTGTTTCCCAAACCTGTCCTGGAGGCCCCCCTGCCCTGTTTTATTTTTTTGTATTTCCCTCCTTAACACACCTTTAAATTTCCTCAGCTTCAATAGAGACTGCAAGGCCTGAATTGGGTGTGTCTGATGAGGGGAGACATACAAAAGGTGCAGGGGGTCCTCCAGGACAGGTTTGGGAAGCATTGCCCTAGACCAAGAAGGCACGTAACCAAAGGCATATAGTTTGTACACTTTTTCCTGATGTGAAATATAACCTAAATTATAAAATGACTATGCTCTCTCGCTCTCTCTCTCTCTCTCTCTGCTCATTTAAACTATATCAGCTTTGACAAGCAGTCACAGCTTTTCAGCCAACAATCTAGACTGTATGTGTGAATGCTCAGATTCACCACACTTCTCTCTACTCATCTGCCCACAGTGTTCCTCTTTGATGACAGTAATCATGATTAGAATTCACTGAGAGATTTCCTAATGCAGACATCTTGCCCTGAAATCATGCTCTCTCCAGCAGTGTCTGCTGTTCATGCTAATAATGGTACTGTTTCCAGCACCTCTGTGAGGTTAAAGGGAGGTCATGTTAAAGATGTGTGTGTGCCATTTATGCATTGCTTGTTATATTTCTTTGATTTGGTGCTACTTCCAGGCATTTAACATGTGACCTCTCAGAAAAAGTGTTGTTTGTTCTATATATTCAAAACCTGCTTTAATCTAACATCAGAGAAAGTGAGTGAGCGTGTGTCTGTGTTTGTGCATGAGGGAGGCTCAAGGTTTCAGCTTGTAATTTTGTCCACAGAATATATATATAATATGTATTTCTTTCTCTGCATCCTCTCTTTTATTTGATCTTGGAGGCTGTTTCTATGGTTACATTGATGGGATGAATTTCCATGGCAACAATTCAATTTAGAATTGAGTGTCTAAACAGACATAAAGGTGAAAATAAGGAGAGAGGGGTACTGGAAAAGATTGTGTTACTATTGCTGACAGTCTCTTAACGTCATAGAGTTCTAGAGGCTCGACTCATTTAACATCATAAACTAGAGCTGTTCTCATGGGAGCTGTACACTACACCCAGAAGCAGTTATTGTTGGGTCGTGACCAGTTTGTGTTTTAAATATCTTCTAATTTCTGCTGCTTGTGGTGAGAAACAAACAAACAACATTATGAGACTGTGATGGCCAAAGGCAGTAGAGCTGCATTACAGCACAGCAGGTCACAAATGCTGCAGTAATAAATAGATGTTAAACTAAAATAGATATTAATCTGAAATTCAGGACAAGATGTCATTATACAAAGAAAAAAAAAAAATAAATTCTGCTAGATTGTACGGATTATTCTGGAATAAAACTACAAATTAGTATCACAGTATCATACATTTCTAAATCAAATTATATATTATTAGTACAACACAGTGAGCAAAGGCTATTGCTGAAATTTATAGAGTTCATGATATAATATTCATGGGTAGTTCAACCTTTACTGAGCCTTTACCAAGTGTTCCTGTTTGTTCTCCAATGACAGTAATTAATGAAAATTATTTTATTTTAAATTAAATTCAATGTTTAATTATATAAATTTTTTAAAACGTATTTAAGATTCACTTTTTTAGTCACCTAGAAACCACAATTATTTTATTTTCACTTTACACATTTTAACTTTGTTTCCAGGTGACATTTAAAAATTTTCAGTGTGGGTCATTAATAACTCCTCTGTAAGTATTTTAATTTAATCTTTAAAGGTCTGTAGTATTAATTTAATTAAAGGTAATCAGGCCCATCAATGACTGATTCACATCTGCTTTCTGAAGTGAGGTGTCCTTGATTTTATGCTTAATGTTTTCAGCAGTACACACATTTTGTACTGTAACAGCTAAGCCTATAGGACACATTTCTAGCAGTTCATCGGGGGTCTTCGGTCGGGGAGTGAGGTGAGGTGAGTGTTTTTTCTGTTCTGCTCTTTTAAGCTTGAATGACTCAGCATGCATATCCTGCTGAGACTACGCACTTGCAAATCAAAGACACAGTGACGGCTAAATGAACGGTTGCCATAAATCAGAGATGAAACTCTGCATAAACTGCCATCCACCACAGGGAGTAGAATAAAAGTACAAGTTAGAACATTCACCTTGATGTGCACTTTCAATCACTACAGGAGGACTGTGCAAATGTATTGTGTATGTACAATTGTTGGTTCCTTATAAAGCTGAAGAGTAAGAAATATGGTGTAAAATTTAAGAATGCCAATGAAAACATATTGCTCTTTTTTTAACATTATTCTTCTACGCATATTAAAGCTTAAGTGTCATGAACCCCACTTCAGATGATTGTTTACTAAAGGTGTTTACTAAAGATTATGAGATACACTAAATATGTATGCAGTGTATGAAGACTGTAAAACTGAGAAAACATTTCCAAGGACAGGATATAGACACATGGAGCTGCATTTTGTTGAAATGTGAAATTGAATGTAAAAAAAAAACATTCAAAATGTTAAAAAGTTTACAGTTAATATTAGTATAATTTAGTTTTATAATGAAATGACAAGGACAATCTTGTCTTATCAGATTTCTGAGCAAAACATACTTTGATACAATCACATACTCCTGTAAAATGAAAAAAAGTTAAATGACAATTTTACAGTTAAAAAAATTGATTTCAAACTGAAGGTTGTATATAGCTTTCATACGATAATACACTTTTTATTCTTTCCAACAGATGTGGTCGATGCTGTAGATAATGAGCATTCAAACTACAGGCATCCAGGGTACATAGATGAAAGGGTTGAAGTTTAAATGTTAAAACGTATGAAATTATTTGACTGATGAAATAAGGCCTAGTTACTTTTAATTTAAAAAAAAGAATTAATAAACAATGAGATAAAAAACGTTAACTTTTTGTCAATATGACATTTTTATAAACAAGACAATTTACATTTATATATGAAATTATACCAAATAAATTCATGAAGTTCAAAATCAATTTTACCAAGACAACTATAAATGCAACATAAGTAATAAAATATCTTCGACTGTCAAAATGGACATGGATGTCAATAAAAAAGTGCTGTAAGCTGTTCAGGAAACCACTATTAATTGATGACATTATCCAGCCTTCAGTTCTGTGTGTCTTTATGAGTCTTGTTCATAACTAATAAATATTTTCTTTCTTTTTAACCCCGTCTCAACATCTGGTATCTATATCAATGAGACTGAAACACACACATTGAGATACTGAGTTTGCTTAAATTTCTGTGCGACTAAACAGCGCCACCGCCTGTAAGCATTTCATCGATCTGTGTGTTTGAGGTTTATGGATACATGGATTATGGATTTTAGAATAAGGAAATAAGTAGCTGTTGTTTAACTGTACCCTGGTATTGATTGCCTGTTTTATACTTTATTATTAATTTGCGAAATCTGAAGACTAAAATAATGAGAATACATACAACTGTCATAGCCTACTCAATTGACAATGCTAAATAAAATAAAACAATAAAGTGGGGGAGAATTAGGCTGGGTATTTGTAAAAATTTATGTATAAAATGCATCATACAAGATTTAGAAGTTGACAATATGTATTGATACATGAGATGTGGTTTTACAAATGATAGGCTATATAGTTTAGATTAGGTCATTTAATTTTGCAGGTCCTCAAATCAGAATGACGTCGGTGCACTATTCATTACTTTTTCATTTTAATTAATTATTTAATACATTTTATTTTAGTTTTTGCTTGGTTTGCAAATAATGATTTATCGTGTGTGTGGGTGTGTATTTTAGTGCTTTTCAAAACTGATGCACCCTTCCTGTTGCTTCATTGGCTGCGTTCCACTTCCCTTTTAGACACAAGCCCTGTCCAAATACTCACACTTGACTACTTATAACGTATTTCCTGTATTTGGTCCAAGTCTTTAGAGAGCATGCAGACCACGTGTAGAACTTTTCATTACCTGGTGTTTATAGTGTTGTAAAAAAGTTTTTAAAGTTTAAAATGTTTACAGATATTTTATGTTTTAGTTTCAACTTTGCATTTTAAGATAAACTTATACATGCCTGTTCAGTGGTCCCTATAAAAGATGACAATTTAATCTGTGGTGTTTCTAAATACGTGATAAAAAGCAGTTGCAAATGTTATACAAAATAAATATAGACCTACTTACCTTTGCACCAATAACACGTCACGTTCAACACTTTGTTTTACTACCAATTTATCTGTAATTGTCACTTCGTAAAGTGGACGAATTAAGTTTATATGGACCCTCGTTTTTGACCGACGGAGCGGGTCTGCACTTCAGGCAGCTCCACATACCACAATGAACCACAACTGTGATGTTACCGCACCACAGATCGCGTTTAATTTACCTACACCCCAAACAACTGATATATGAATTACTTTTAAAATATTTAAAACAGCCCAAGCACACCTATATACATATATAATGCTGCATTAAAAAATCCTAAAGGAAAAAAATGAAAGTAATCAACTCCATAGCGGATTTTAAGTGATCTTATGACCTTACAATTCAGGTCATTGCAGGGGTTTCACCAGTAGTGAACGCGTGCAACGTAGGCCTAATCAATAACGTCAACGATACGAGAGGGAGGGAAGTTAGCGAGGAAAGAGCATAAAAAGCAAAATGCAACAGAGCCAATTTCTTTACAGTCTTCTAGCCAGGTGAATCAGTAGAGGTTCCCCATCATAGAAAGGCAAACCGCATGATGGGAAAGGAGGGAACCAAACCGTGGAGTTAGGTGCATACTTAATGAAAGTCTTTGGTATGAAAACACCTGTCGTACACGTATGAAAAATACATTACATTTCAAATCTGGCACGAGTTCACATCTGTTATTTATACTGTTACTGGTGTAGAACGCGTATTAATATACATTACATTTCAAAAGTCACGTGCTCCATGGCCTCCTATGTTTTTGACCTTTTGATGTCACATTTCCCCCTCTTTAGTTATCTGTTATGTTGCTGTATTTTTTATTTATTTATGTATTTATTTATTTATTGCTTCTGTGTATTTTAGAAAAAGTCAACCCATTTTTGGGGGTAATTATCGATTTTAACACATTAGCCTATACTCCCGATTTGTAGGTATGTACATAGGCTACTGCTATTTAGCATTAGTATTAAAATAATAATAATTGCATTGTTTTGATGCATGCTTATATTTGGAATTATTGTTGTTGTTGTCGTTTGTTTGTGTAATACTGTTCTCTAGAATGTCACAGCATGGTGTTGTAAAATGTTTGGTCACATGCACACAGTTTTCTCTTTAACATAGGTGGTAAAATGTCCTATATGGTAAAGAGATACATGTCATCTCAAAACATTTTAATTTATAACTGGTTAATATAAATGCTTGAATTTATTTTACGGTCAACATTAACTTTGTATTTCCATTTTGGATATTTGTGGAGAATGTTATTTCCCATGAAAATATATTGGATGAGCATCATCAACTTGTACATGTTAAAGTAATATTTTAGTTTTACACTACAATTTAGCAGTAAATACACACTATTCATCCCAATTTTCTGTTTTAGAGAGTATCCCAGATTCAACAGTTTTTTTTCAGAACATGTTGTATAATAACTGTTCTCCATAACAACAATAACAATGATAATAATAATAATAATAATAATTCTTTCTTATTATTATTATTAATATTATATGCTCAGGCTCAGCCTCGCTCTACATCTGGCATGTAGGTGTGTGAACTGTTCAAGTAGGGATAGTAGGGTGTGGGGGTAGTTTATTTTGTACTGATTCACCTTTCGGAACGCTTTCTTTCAGCTGCGCATTGCTCCAGGCTGCAGCTACCCCCGTCTCTATCTGTTTGACGTGAGGCGCAGGAGAACATGTAATTGCAGCCTGACTCACTGCGCGCCGCTGCTCTGCTCCATCTGCTCTCTGCTCCTCTATTCAAAAGTGGAACAGCAAGGATATATGGCCAGTAATGAAATATCAACGCTATCTCACGGCAATTCGTACATATTTTACGAGGTGGCTAATTCGTACTGAATTCGATGTTGTACGATTTGTCTAAACCCCAGTGACGGGTAAGTTTAGGGACGGGTTTGGTGTAGGTCATTCATACAAATTCATACGGATTGGCAACTCGTTAAATACGTACCATTTAGCAAATATCGCATGAATTTGTACGAGTGAGGTCGTACTAATTCGGAGGAATTAGCCACCTCGTAAAATATGTAAATGTATGTTAACAACATAACGCAAATACGGTGACACAGTCGGCCATGTGAGTTAAAACAGCACTAAACCTAAAATAATAACTTCAACAAATGGGGGGGGGGTCGTTTCCACCTTTCCCAAGGGACCTGACTCTTAAAAATTCAGTAAGCAGATTTGTTTCAGGTAAAACGTCTTTTTCATAGTTTGCTGTATTGTTTCATAGTTTCATGTTGAGATTATTTTGTGCGTTTTCCATTGTATTTTGAAATGCTGTTGGCTATTCATTAATAATTGGCTGTTTGCTCTTATTAAAGAGTTGCTGCAATACCATTTTTCTTCCACGCCTGAGCAAAATTGGTTTCGCTGTGCTTCACGTAACCAATATATGCTGTTGTTGTAAAATTAGCTGGTAACTAGCGAGCTGTCTAATGCGCCTGTTAGTATTTGCTTGTGTTGGATAGCGTGTTTATGAATTGGGGGCAGAGCAATGAAGGGAGGTGTGTGTTTGTTTGGCTGTCAATTTCAAATATCAAAAGTGTTTCTCACATCATCAAGTCTTATGAAGTATGTGGCAATAATACGTTTTCATTTGAATTTTTTTTTTACAGCTGCTGTAAATTCTAATGTCAGTCAACTTTATTTTGCCAGCTTAAATTTTTAATTGTAATTCACTTTTAATTCACAGTTGGAGGAGATTAATAGGGTATCGTATTGATATTTTGGTCGAGTTTTTTAATTATCATCAATATCATTAATATTGAATTAATCTATAAATATAGTAATGGCATTTCTATTTATGAAAGAGTGGCTCGTGTCGCTGTCCATGGTCCTGCACAGTGAGTCATTTATTATAATCAGCTCTATACTTTCGTGGCATATTTAAAACTGAATTTCTGGCATTTGTGTTCTTGAGCATTACTAAAGTATAGCACATTGAGGCAGGTCGTTATATCAAGTCATTTAGTGAAAGTAAGTTTCTTCATCCAGTCATGTTAATTTTTTTATTTAACTCGCACACTTTACCGCTGTTCAGTAGTAAATAGTTAAATATATTGTGTTCTGCTCTCCTCCACCATATTCGCTTAAATATATTGTGCTCCGTTGTACTCCGCCTTTCAGCCATATTCATTATACCATGTGCAGAGTTTCCAGCTTGCGTCGATAGAAAACGCCAACAGTTACACATTTTATAATGGTTTTCTGACCGTTTTCTGATTGTTCTTCTGTCTCAATCTCCAGATTTAATGCACGTTTACTTTTACAGAAAATCTTTGAAATGAAATCAAAGGATTGTGTGCTTGTTCTAAAGAGATTAAATTATTTGAAGTTCCAGCCATTCCCAGCGCGTATCTCCCTCCGAATTATGAAGTAATTCTGTTGTGGACGATCTTGAATGGACTGATGAGAAAAAGCGATTCGTTCCAGTAAGGTTAATTATATTTATTAATTTGTTTGTTTATGTGTTTATTTATTTTTAGCATATTAAGTGTAATGGTCTAAATTTGAAAATGTGCATTTTTCTATAAGAAAATGCATACATTGCCGTACTGTAATGTAGACATGAATACTTTGGGATGTATGTTAGTTCTGTACACTCTTAAAAATAAAGGTTCTTTATTGCCATCAATGGTTCTATGAAGAACCTTGAACATCCATGGAACCTTTCAAATGCAGAAAAGGTTATTTAAAGTCAAAAAATGGTCATTTAGATTTTTAACTATTCTTCAAAATTGCTATTTTAGGATCTTTTCACTGAAAGGTTTTCTGGGGAACCAAAAATGGTTCTTCTATGGCATCACTGAAAAAAAACACCCTTTTGGAACCTTTAGTTTTAAGACTGTACATTGCTAACTACTCTACTTGATCTGTCATGTAGTCTACGATTTGTAATCATGTTACCCTTATAGCGTGTGTGGCGTGTGCCTTATTGTTTTGACAACCCGATCTCACGAAAGTGCGTATAATAATAGTACGCCAAATAAAAACAAAAATTGACTTTGGCGTGTATATGCTAATGCTACGCAATAGGTAGGATTAAGGTTGTGGGGTAGATGCGTATCATATGTACGCGAAAACTGCGTACAACTTGATAGTTGATTTTTTTGCTTTTTAATGATCTAGCACTATAAATAGCCATTTTGTTGTTTTTATGGCTATATAAGAAGTTTTTTACTTCTATAAATTTCTCCACTGTATATACATAAATATATTTACAGTTGTGAATGTAATGCAGTTTCTCAGTTTAACTCACAGTGTCACTGTTCACCAGTAAAAAAAAATATTTTCATATTGTCAGCTTTATGCTCCACCCTGTTCGTGATGTCATGTTTAGGACTTCTAGCTCACGTCGTAGCACAAATCGTAGACATTGAGTCTCTCCCTCTTTTTTTTACCATCTCTTTTACCAAATATAGTTCAGACATGTTTTCGTTTACATGTTGATTTTATAACAAGTATTTTTCGTTGTCTTTATGGATTTTAGAGGCATCAGTGTTGCTGCTGAGATGTTTGGTCTTTTGTTCTTCGTGCTGATGGCGCACACCGCTTATGGAGACGTGAGCTATTCTTTTCCGGAGGAGATGAAACGCGGATCTGTGATTGGAAATATAGCAAAGGATCTCGGGCTCGATGTGAACAGACTGTCATCTCGTAAGGCTCGCATTGATATTGAAGGTAACAAAAAACGATACTGTGACATTAATCTGAATACTGGAGAACTGATCGTAGCGGAGAGAATCGACAGAGAGAGGACTTTGCAATGACAAAAAAATACTGTGCTCTTAATTTCGAATTAGTTCTGGAACACCCATTGGCAGTACATCGTGTGACAATACAAATACAAGATATCAATGACAACACACCAGCATTTCCTAAAGATACAGTAAAGCTTGAGATAAGTGAGAATACTGATAAAGGTGCTCGCTTCCGCGTGAACGAGGCTCATGATGCGGACATAGGACAGAATAAAGTACAAAGCTATTTTATTGAACGGAATGATCATTTTCTTATATCTGTAAGAACAAAGGCGGATGGTGGCAAAAATATTGAGTTAGTGTTAGAAAAAGAGTTGGATCGTGAGCAGCAGAAAGAGGTAACATTAATTCTCACTGCGGTAGACGGCGGGACTCCACCGAGATCAGGTACTGTAGTCATACACGTCACTGTGCTGGATGCTAATGATAATGCTCCAGTCTTTAGTCAGGACATCTATAAAGTCAGTCTGCCTGAAAATTCTCCTCTAGATACTGTAGTGGTGACAGTGAGCGCTACTGATGCTGACGAGGGACAAAACGGAGACGTCACATATGAATTTAGTCGTATTTCCGAAACTGCGAAATAATTATTTATTCTGAATGAGAATAGTGGCGAGATTAAAGTTAAAGGCCCCATTGATTTTGAGGAGGAAGTCAAATATGAGATGCTTATTGAGGGAAAGGATGGCTCTGGTCTTTCTTCAGACACTAAAGTAATCATAGAAATTACAGATGTTAATGACAATGCCCCTATTATAGTGATTAAGTCTTTAGATAGCCCCAGTTCCTGAGAACGCGTTACCCGGTACAGAGGTTGGCATCATTAATGTGCAGGACAGAGACTCTGAGAATAACGGACAGGTGCGCTGCTCCATTCAGCAAAACGTCCCGTTTAAACTCGTACCTTCAATCAAAAAATACTATTCTCTGGTGACCACAGGTGAATTAGACCGCGAGCTGCTCTCTGATTATAATATTACAATTACTGCTACTGATGAGGGCTCTCCGCCTTTATCTTCCACTAAGAATATTCACCTGACTGTAGCTGACGTGAATGATAATCCACCTGTATTTCAGGAGCAGAGTTACAGAGCTCATGTGCAAGAAAATAACAAACCGGGCTCCTCTATTTGTTCAGTATCAGCTACAGACCCGGACTGGAGACAGAATGGCACTGTAGTTTATTCTCTGTTGTCCTCTGATCTCAATGGCGCACCGGTGTCCTCCTTTCTATCCATTAACGGAGACACCGGGGTCATTCATGCCGTGAGGTCGTTTGATTACGAACAGTTGAAAAGTTTCAAAGTGCTCGTGTTAGCCAGAGACAACGGTTCTCCTCCTCTGAGCAGTAACGTGACCGTGAGTGTCTTCATAACGGATGAGAATGACAACTCCCCTCAGATATTATACCCCTCTCCGGAAGGAAACTCCTTCATGACCGAGATGGTACCCAAAGCTGCGCAGGCGCGCTCCCTGGTCTCCAAGGTGATCGCCGTGGACGCGGATTCTGGCCAGAACGCGTGGCTCTCGTATCACATTATTAAAGCGACTGATCCGGGACTTTTCACTATCGGTGTCCACAGCGGAGAGATCAGGACGCAGCGGGACATTTCTGAATCTGACAGCATGAAACAGAACCTCATTGTGTCCGTGAGAGATAACGGACAGCCCCCTCTCTCAGCCACGTGCGCATTGTATTTACTTATATCAGATAACTTGGCTGAAGTTCCAGAACTGAAAGACATGTCTCGCGACGAGAGCAGCTCCAAACTGACGTTTTATTTGATCATCGCGCTGGTGTCCGTTTCCACTTTCTTCCTGACCTTCATCATCATCATCCTGGCCGTGAGGTTTTGTCGCAGGAGAAAGCCCAGACTGTTGTTTGATGGAGCTGTAGCCATTCCCAGCGCGTATCTCCTCCAAATTACGCAGAGGTGGAGGGCGCGGGAACTCTCCGCAGCACTTACAATTATGACGCATACCTGACCACGGGCTCGCGCACTAGTGACTTCAAGTTCATCAGATCTTATAATGAGGGCACGCTGACTGCTGACCTGACTCTGAAAAAGACTCAGTCCGCTGTGGATGATCTTGAAGGACTCGATGGCGAAATGAGCGATTCGTTTCAGGTAGGACATCAGTATTTCTTTAAAAATAATTTGGAGGATTTAATTTGTTTAAATGTAACATTTGTGTTTTTAACTCGCTGCTTTCTTTAGCAATGTTTATTTTATTTTTGTTTTTTTCTTAGCGGTTCACGTGGCTCTTTCAAATGCTTGTTTGTAGACACATGAACAGGGTCAGTTTGGACTTTGGAGAAAATATTGATCCTTTAAGTGAATTGTCTACACTTTATCTGGACATGTATGAGGTAGCTCTTTGTTGCCACTCTTTTGGACTTATTTTGAAGTCAAGCTGTAAAAGTTGTTTGTTAGTGATCTTTTAAAGATTTCAAGGACATCCGTCTCATCTGTTGACGGA
>CM049811.1:5902209-5969709 GCA_027422405.1 Ptychobarbus kaznakovi
TTTAGGATTTACAGTTTTTTTTACCATTTTCACTTTGGTATATATATTTTTATGGTTTTTGCTCCTGTTTTTGGATTAATTTGGTTTCTGCTTAAATTTTAATTACGTGGGTTCTGCAAAATTGTCGGACAGGACAATGGCGCGGCAGTACTGCTGATTATTTTTTGTTTCTCTCTCTCAGTTCGTTTCGCGGGCAGGTCAGTTACTTATTCCTGAGGAAGGTATGTCCGAAAGGCTCTTTAGTCGGGAACATAGCGCAGGATTTGGGTTTAGATTTGAAAGAGACTTGATATCGGGTTAAGGCGCGGAATTGATACAGGAGGGACAGCGCTGAATACATCGAGTTGAAATTTTTTTAAAGAATGAGGAAGTCCTCCTTATCAAGAGTGAATAGACCGTGAGACGCATGTCGCGACGAGGACGACAACGCCTTGCGCGCTACATTTTCAGATTATTCTCGAAAATCCTATGCAGTTTTACCGCGTTACAGTTGAGGTCACAGATATTAATGACAATGCACCAATGTTTAGCAAAGCTGAGATGAGATTTGAAATTAATGAATTGTCTTCATCAGGAGCCAGATTTCCTCTGGAAAGGGCTATTGATCATGACGTCGGTCGAAATGGTCTGCAGAGTTATTCTTTACAACCGACAGATCATTTTGTTTTGAAATATCAGAGTCTTCCCGATGGAAATAAAGCCGTCGAAATGGTTCTCCAAACGCCCTTAGATCGAGAGAAAAAAGATCATATCTCTTTACTTTTAACAGCATTCGATGGAGGCGAGCCCCAGATGTCCGGTACAATGAAGATACATATTACAGTTTTAGATGCTAATGATAACGCACCAGTGTGTTCACAATCCGTATACAAAACTAGCATAGCTGAAAATTCTCCAAAAGGCACAGTTTTAACTACGGTTGACGCTTCTGATGCTGACCAAGGTTCAAATGGTAGAATATCATTCTCCATTTCAAGTACAGCGGACAAAGCGACACAGATTTTTGAAATAGATCCTGATGCTGGTGTTGTAAAGCTTATCGGGGGCATAGATTATGAAACAAGTAAGTATTATCAAATTGATGTGCAGGCACGAGATGAAGGCGGTCATACGGATTCGTGTAAAATAACAGTTGACGTTATTGACACAAACGATAATAATCCCACTATTAATATTATTTCAAAATCAAGCCAGATATCAGAGAATTCGAAATCTGGCACTGTTTTAGCAATTTTAAATATTCAAGACGTAGACTCGAATGAAAGCGGAAAAGTTAATTGTCACTTAAATGAAAATGTTCCGTTCCTCATTCAGTCTTCGCCCGATGGGTTCTACAGCTTAGTCACAGATAGTGATTTAGACCGAGAGCGCGAGTCTGAGTATAACATCAGTGTGACGTGCGCTGATGAGGGCGTGCCCTCTCTCTCCAGCAGCGTCACTCTCTCCTTACAGATATCAGATGTGAATGATAACGCGCCTGTCTTTGACAAGAGCTCATATGAAGCCGCTGTTCAAGAAAACAACACACCGGGTCTTTCCATATTCACAGTCAGAGCCCAGAGACGCAGATTTTAGCCAGAATGCCCGTGTGTCTTACATACTGGAGGACTCGTCGGTTAAAGGAGAGTGCCCGTCTCTCGTTAGTGTCCGTTAGTGCTGATAGTGGAGTCATACACGCAGTGCAATCTTTTCGATTACGAGCAGATCAAAGATTTCCAGCTCCGCGTCGTAAAAGCGCAGGACGGAGGCTCCCCTCCTCTCAGCAGCAACGTGAGCGTGAAAATAATGATTCAGGACCAGAATGACAACGCGCCTAAGGTTCTGTATCCGGTCCAGTCAGGCGCTTCTGTGGTGGCTGAAATAGTGCCTCGCTCTGCAGATGTGGGTTATCTGGTGACTAAAGTGGTGGCTGTTGATGTGGACTCTGGACAGAATGCCTGGCTCTCATATAAACTGCAGAGAAAGCCACAGACAGGGCGCTGTTTGAAGTGGGCTTACAGAATGGAGAAATAAGAACTGTGCGTCAAGTGACAGATAAAGATGCTGTGAAACAAAGACTCACTGTTGTAGTGGAGGACAACGGGCAGCCCTCTCGATCAGCTACAGTCAATGTTAACGTGGCGGTGGCGGACAGCTTCCCTGAAGTGCTCTCGGAGTTCACTGACTTAACGCACGACAAGGACTACAACGACAACCTGACTTTTTATCTGGTCTTGGCCTTGGCTGTAGTTTCGTTTCTCTTTATCGTGTCTATCATCGCTATACTGTCAGTCAAATGCTACAGATGGAGACGCGAGCAGATGTTTTACAAATCTGGAGCGAATCTTCCAAGTTATTCCGTATTATCCGCCTGTTTACGCAGACGTAGGGGGCACAGGAACTTTACATCACGTGTACAATTATGAGTTTGCAGAACCACTGACTCCAGAAAGAGTGATCTGAAATACGACAGACCTTGCAGTGAAAGCATCATTAGTCTGGACAGCAGCGGAACACAGACACTCACGCATGCTCAGAGAGGAAAACTTACCAATGAAGACTTTGATGATCAGGTGAGAATTTGTATTTACTGTTTGAGTAGCAGCTTACAATTTTTTTTGACAGCAAACGCATTCAAACCGTTTATACATATATTAAATATTTCCAATCCAACAAGCAAATTGCTTCTCACACAATTAGTTAGTTTCATGATGGCATCGTTAAGTCATTTGACATATTTCCCTGCTGTTTATTTTCTTGTGTTCATTTTTCGGATCCAATATGGGTTTTCTGCTGCTTTTGTATTATTTTTGTTACGTTGGTTTTAGCTTTAGTGCTTTAATGCAAGATTTGGCCCATTTCCAGTTTTACCTGGTCATGAATGCGTACTTCAACCTCCTTTATGTAACTTGCCCAAATTATTTGTTTTCAATTGCTTTCTTTAATACAATATATAATGTATCAAGTAATAGGTGTGATTTTTTTGTAATTTGTGAGGTATATGTAAAATTGTATGATTCTAGAAATATTTGGTCGGTGTTAAATATTCCGAATGAATCTCGTGTTGCTACTTAGACCATTTTCGGAAACGTCTAAAAATGATTCAATTTTTGACTCTGTTAAGTGGAACTATCTGCCTTATTCGTATTGTACAGTTTTTACATCTGCAATGCGTTTTTAAGACTGTTTTGAGGATCTTTCATATACTTGTGTTCACCAAATGTAATTTCATGGTAACTGGCCGTGGTGCTGAAAGGTTCAGTCGTGGGGTTTGTCTGCCTGCTTTTTTTTCTTTACCTCCGTTCCTTGAAGTATATCTTCTAGAATGTATGCATCATTCCAGTATATCGATATGTTTAGAATTTAAAAGTATCCCATTCGTTCATATTAATATATATTCCAGTTTATCTCTTCTGTTCCGTCAAGGACACAGCAAAGTTTATTATAATTAAATATCTAACACTTTCATTTCTATTTATTTAGTTAGCTACAATTATAATTTGTTTAACTGAAATAATGCAATTAGAACTCGTTTTTTATATATAGTGTATGTTGATTGACAATCGCAACAACTGTATTTTAATAATTTTTACAATGTGGAATAAATCTAAAACATGTTTAGTAGTGTAGAGGGGGGGGGGGGGGGATGCATTTATTTGGTCATTTCTGTAGTTCATCCATATGGACTCATAGTGCCGCTGTTGGTCAATATGTCAGTTTAGAGAGCAGATCTACTGCAGTTCAACCCCCATCATCTCCATATTATTAGAGAGAGAGACAGAAGCTGAGAGCACAGTCTGAGGAGGAGAGAGAACACAACTCACGGAGATACTGATTAGTATCATTTTCTTTTACTAATAGACATTTTTTGTTAATTCTCGTCTTCTTGGATTTATTGATTTGTTTGTTTTCTGCTTTAATCTTCATTCCGTGGTCTTCTGCAAAATGTCGGACAGAACAATGGCGTGGCAAGTATTGCTGTTTATTTGGTTTCTCTCTCTCAGTTCGGCTCTCGGGCAGGTCAGTTACTCTATTCCTGAAGAAATGGCGAAAGGCTCTTTAGTCGGGAACATAGCGCAGGATTTGGGTTTAGATTTAAAGAGACTGAAATCGGGTAAAGCGCGTATTTATACAGGAGACAGCACTGAATACATCGAGCTGAATAAAGAAAGAGGAGTCCTCCTTATCAAAGAGAGAATAGACCGAGAGGCGCTGTGCGAACAGACAACGCCTTGCGCGCTACATTTTCAGATTACCTTGGAAAGCCCGATGGAATTTTACTCAGTTACAGTCGAAGTTACAGATATAAATGACCATTCACCATCTTTTAAACGAACTGAGATGAGATTCAGAATTAGTGAGTCAGCTGCGACTGGGGCAGTTTTTGATTTAGAGAGAGCGATGGATTTAGACGTCGGAATAAACGGCCTTCAGACTTATATATTAAAGCCTACTGATAATTTTTCTTTAAAATTACAGAGTCAGGCAGATGGTAGTAAGCTGGTAAAAATGGTTCTTCAGAAACCTCTTGATCGTGAAAAGCAAGAGCATTTGTCTCTGGTTCTGACAGCAATAGATGGAGGTGATCCACAATTGTCTGGTACTGCGCAGATACATATTACAGTTTTAGATGCCAACGACAACGCGCCTGTTTTTACGCAGGAAATATATAAAGCGAGTATCACCGAGAATGCTTTGAAAGGCACAGCTGTGAGGACTGTAAGCGCTTCTGATTTGGATGAGGGATCTAATGGCAAAATTACATATGCTATTACAAATACCCTCGACAATGTTCCGGAATTGTTTGAAATTAACGAAACAAACGGCGAGGTGAAAGTAACAGGGAATATAGATTACGAGAAAGCTCGCCACTATCAAATTCACGTGCAGGCCAGCGATGACGGGGGTCTGACTGATTCTTGTAAAATCGATGTGGATGTGGTTGATATAAATGACAATAAACCACAGATCAACATCATGTCTAAATTAACCACAATATCAGAAAACTCTAATCCTGGAACTGTTGTAACAATGATAAACGCGCAAGACCCAGATGCAGGAGAAAACGGTAAAATTGATTGTTCAATTCTTGAGAACATTCCTTTCACCTTAAAGTCGACAAATGCCAATTTCTTTAGTTTAGTCACAGAAGGTGATTTAGACCGAGAGCGCGAGTCTGAGTATAACATCAGTGTGACGTGCGCTGATGAGGGCGTGCCCTCTCTCTCCAGCAGCGTCACTCTCTCCTTACAGATATCAGATGTGAATGATAACGCGCCAGTCTTTGACAAGAGCTCATACGAGGCCTCTGTTCAAGAAAACAACACACCGGTTCTTTGTTTGAAGTGGGCTTACAGAATGGAGAAATAAGAACAGTCAGAGCCAGAGACGCAGATTTTAACCAGAATGCCCATGTGTCTTACATACTGGAGGACTCATCAGTTAAGGAGTGCCCGTCTCCTCGTTAGTGTCCGTTAGTGCTGATAGTGGAGTCATACACGCAGTGCGATCTTTCGATTACGAGCAGATCAAAGATTTCCAGTTCCACGTAAAAGCGCAGGACGGAGGCTCCCCTCCTCTCAGCAGCAACGTAAGCGTGAAAAATAACGATTCAGGACCAGAATGATAACGCGCCTCAGGTTTGTATCGGGTCCAGTCAGGCGCTTCTGTGGTGGCTGAAAATAGTGCCTCGTTCTGCAGATGTGGGTTATCTGGTGACTAAAGTGGTGGCTGTTGATGTGGACTCTGGACAGAATGCCTGGCTCTCATATAAACTGCAGAAAGCCACAGACAGGGCGCTGTTTGAAGTGGGCTTACAGAATGGAGAAATAAGAACTGTGCGCCAAGTGACAGATAAAGATGCTGTGAAACAAAGACTCACTGTTGTAGTGGAGGACAACGGGCAGCCCTCTCGAGAGAGAGGCAGTTTTAACATTACGTGACATGACATCTGACGCACGGACGCCATGACATCTGACGCACAGACGCCATGACACATGCCAAACCTGTGACATAAACTGTGACATAAACCTGTGACAATGTCGCGCTGCGTGTCGCGCACCTTCGGTAGTGACTGACACCTGCCCCTAGGTGCTGCTGCATAATGCAGATTACGTGACACAAGCACGTCAGAACGATATTGATTTAATTAACAGTATGTTGCGGTCAAGTATACGATTTATTGCATCGCGAAATTCATTTGTACAACAAATATTCCTCTGTTAAGATTAAAATGTGTCTAATGTCCCTTAATGTGTATTTTGTCATTGTAAGTTTATTTCCAGTAGCCTGCTTTGTACAAGAGCCATACATTCAAATACGTAAATAGGCTTTTTTTCTGACACTTGCCTATCCGAAATTACATAAAAAATATAATCTGTCACGAGAAAACTCCACAAGCTACACTCCTCTTATTATCATTGGGACCCCTGTGGAGAGGGTGAGCAGCTTCAAGTACCTCGGTGTAAACATCTCAGAGGACCTGACTTGGACTGCACACATCCAAACACAGATCAAGAAGAAAAGCCAGGCAAAGACTGTACCATCTGCGACAGCTGAGAAAATCAGGGTCTCACCAGCGATCCTGAAAACGTTCTATTCAGGGGGCATAGAAAGTGTTCTGACTCAGTGCATCTCAGTGTGGTATAATAATGCCACAAACCAGGACTGCAAAGCTCTACAGAGAGTCGTGCGCTTAGCTGAGCGCATCTCAGGGTCTGCTCTCCCCTCTCTGCAGGACATCTACCTCAAACGCTGTAAAAGCAGAGCTGCAAAAATCATCAAGGACTCGAATCACCCTGGGTAACCATCATTTATGTTTACTGCCATCTGGCAAGCGCTTCAGGAGCATGATGGCAAAAACTGAAAGACTGAGGAGGAGTTTCTTCCCTCAGGCCATCAGGCTCCTAAACTCAGTCTCATAACATCATTACATCCACAGGACTCAATTTAATAAACTGTAAACACATCCATTATTCTCCATCATCCACACTGCTGCTATGTGTACATACCCGGTACAACCTATTTGCACATTCTCTTGCACATCCGTGTTTTTTTATTAATATTATTAATCCACAGTATACTGTATTGCACATTTTATCTCATTGCACATCTTACTCATTTTATTTTATTATTTGTTCCCTTTTTCATTTCACCTAATTATTATAAATTCTCTTGTGTTATATTCATTGTTTTATTGCTTATTGTTATTATATTTATTTTATTATTATTTTATTTTTATTATTTTTTATTATTTTTTTTGCACTTTCATGACTACAACCTTTCATTTTCACTACTCATCAACTGTACAATGTAATAAAACCTGCATAGAACCTTTGAAGCCATAAAGTGATGTCTACTATTATAACGTGATTTATGAAACTTACACCAACCATTCAGAAGTGTGCCTGACCTTGACACAGGCTTTTCACAATGCAATGCAGTGTAGCCTAAGTCTGCAACGTATAATGTAAGTCTAGATGCTATTTAAACAACATTTCTACTTATTAACTTATTAACTATTATTATATTGTCTGCAGAAAGTCAAATGCTTTGACAAAACATTCAGACAACTCCAGAAGAAATGCATGCTCATTATATATGAGCACTGCATTGGCTACACTGCATGTGGTGTGTCAGATGTCACAGGTTTGGCATGTGGTGCGTCAGATGTCACAGGTTTGGCATGTGGTGTGTCAGATGTCACAGGTTTATGTCACAGGTTTGGCATGTAGTGCGTCAGATGTCACAGGTTTGGCATGTGGTGTGTCAGATGTCACAGGTTTGGCATGTAGTGCGTCAGATGTCACAGGTTTGGCATGTGGTGCATCAGATGTCACAGGTTTGGCATGTGGTGTGTCAGATGTCACAGGTTTATGTCACAGGTTTGGCATGTAGTGCGTCAGATGTCACAGGTTTGGCATGTAGTGCGTCAGATGTCACAGGTTTGGCATGTGGTGCATCAGATGTCACAGGTTTGGCATGTGGTGTGTCAGATGTCACAGCTTTATGTCACAGGTTTGGCATGTGGTGCGTCAGATGTCACAGGTTTGGCATGTGGTGTGTCAGATGTCACAGGTTTATGTCACAGGTTTGGCATGTGGTGCGTCAGATGTCACAGGTTTGGCATGTGGTGCATCAGATGTCACAGGTTTGGCATGTGGTGTGTCAGATGTCACAGCTTTATGTCACAGGTTTGGCATGTGGTGCATCAGATGTCACAGGTTTGGCATGTGGTGTGTCAGATGTCACAGGTTTATGTCACAGGTTTGGCATGTAGTGCGTCAGATGTCACAGGTTTGGCATGTAGTGAGTCAGATGTCACAGGTTTGGCATGTGGTGCATCAGATGTCGCAGGTTTGGCATGTGGTGTGTCAGATGTCACAGCTTTATGTCACAGGTTTGGCATGTGGTGCGTCAGTGTCACAGGTTTGACATGTGGTGTGTCAGATGTCACAGGTTGGCATGTAGTGCGTCAGATGTCACAGGTTTTGGCATGTGGGGTGTCAGATGTCACAGGTTTTATGTCACAGGTTGGCATGTAGTGCGTCAGATGTCACAGGTTTGGCATGTAGTGCGTCAGATGTCACAGGTTTGGGCATGTGGTGCATCAGATGTCACAGGTTGGCATGTGGTGCGTCAGATGTCACAGGTTTGGCATGTGGGTGTGTCAGATGTCACAGGTTTATGTCACAGGTTTGGCATGTAGTGCATCAGATGTCACAGGTTTGGCATGTGGTGTGTCAGATGTCACAGGTTTATGTCACAGGTTTGGCATGTAGTGCGTCAGATGTCACAGGTTTGGCATGTGGTGCATCAGATGTCACAGGTTTGGCATGTGGTGTGTCAGATGTCACAGGTTTATGTCACAGGTTTGGCATGTAGTGCGTCAGATGTCACAGGTTTGGCATGTGGTGCATCAGATGTCACAGGTTTGGCATGTGGTGTGTCAGATGTCACAGGTTTGGCATGTGGTGTGTCAGATGTCACAGGTTTGGCATGTGGTGTGTCAGATGTCACAGGTTTATGTCACAGGTTTGGCATGTAGTGCGTCAGATGTCACAGGTTTGGCATGTGGTGCATCAGATGTCACAGGTTTGGCATGTAGTGCGTCAGATGTCACAGGTTTTTGGCATGTGGTGTGTCAGATGTCACAGGTTTATGTCACAGGTTTGGCATGTTAGTGCGTCAGATGTCACAGGTTTTGGCATGTGGTGCATCAGATGTCACAGGTTTGGCATGTGGTGCGTCAGATGTCACAGGTTTGGCATGTGGTGTGTGTCAGTTGTCACAGGTTTATGTCACGGTTCGGCATGTAGTGCGTCAGATGTCACAGCTTTATGTCACAGGTTTGGCATGTGGTGCGTCAGATGTCACAGGTTTGGCATGTTTCATCGCGTCTGTGCGTCAGATGTCATGGCGTCTGTGCGTCAGATGTCATGTCACGTAATGTACACTGCATTGCATTGTGAAATGCCTGTGTCAAGGTCAGGCACAGTTCTGAATGGTTGGTGTAAGTTTCATAAATCACGTTATAATAGTAGACATCACTTTATGGCTTGTGGAGTTTTCTCGTGACAGATTATATTTTTTATGTAATTTCGGATAGGCAAGTGTCAGAAAAAAAGCCTATTTACGTATTTGAATGTATGGCTCTTGTACAAAGCAGGCTACTGGAAATAAACTTACAATGACAAAATACACATTAAGGGACATTAGACACATTTTAATCTTAACAGAGGAATATTTGTTGTACAAATGAATTTCGCGATGCAATAAATCGTATACTTGACCGCAACATACTGTTAATTAAATCAATATCGTTCTGACGTGCTTGTGTCACGCAATCTGGATTATGCAGCAGCACCTAGGGGCAGGTGTCAGTCACTACCGAAGGTGCGCGACACGCAGCGCGACATTGTCACAGGTTTATGTCACAGTTTATTTCACAGGTTTGGCATGTGTCATGGCGTCTGTGCGTCAGATGCCAAATGTTTGGCATGTGGTGCGTCAGATGTCACAGGTTTGGCATGCGTCCGTGCGTCAGATGTCACAGGGTTGGCATGCGTCCGTGCGTCAGATGTCATGGCACATAATGTTAAAACTGCTGCTGCCCTCTCGATCAGCTACAGTCAATGTTAACGTGGCGGTGGCGGACAGCTTCCCTGAAGTGCTCTCGGAGTTCACTGACTTTACGCACGACAAGGACTACAACGACAACCTGACTTTCTATCTGGTCTTGGCCTTGGCTGTAGTTTCGTTTCTCTTTATCGTGTCTATCATCGCCATACTGTCAGTCAAATGCTACAGATGGAGACGCGAGCAGATGTTTTACAAATCTGGAGCGAATCTTCCAGTTATTCCGTATTATCCGCCTCTTTACGCAGACGTAGGGGGCACAGGAACTTTACAGCACGTGTACAATTATGAGGTTTGCAGAACCACTGACTCCAGAAAGAGTGATCTGAAATACGGCAGACCTTGCAGTGAAAGCATCATTAGTCTGGACAGCAGCGGAACACAGACACTCACGCATGCGCAAAGAGGAAAACTTATCAATGAAGACTTTGATGATCAGGTGAGAATTTGTATTTACTGTTTGAGTAGCAGCTTACAATTTTTTTGACAGCAAACGCATTCAAACCGTTTATACATATATTAAATATTTCCAATCCAACAAGCAAATTGCTTCTCACATAATTAGTTAGTTTCATGATGGCATCGTTGCTGTCATTTGACTCATTTCCCTGCTGTTTATTTTCTTGTGTTCAATTTTCGGATCCAATGTGGGTTTTCTGCTGCTTTTGTATTTCTTTTGTTACGTTGGTTTTAGCTTTAGTGCTTTAATGCAAGATTTGGCCCATTTCCAGTTTTACCTGGTCATGAATGCGTACTTCAACCTCCTTTATGTAACTTGCCCAAATTATTTGTTTTCAATCGCTTTCTTTAATACATTATATAATGTATCAAGTAATAGGTGTGATTTTTTTTGTAATTTGTGAGGTATATGTAAAATTGTATGATTCTAAAAATATTTGGTCGGTTGTTAAATATCCGAAGAATCTCGTGTTGCTACTTTAAGACCATTTCGGTCTTCAGAAACGTCTAAAATAATCATGTTTTTGACTCTGTTAAGTGGAACTATCTGCCTTATTCGTATTGTACAGTTTTTACATCTGCAATGCGTTTTTAAGACTGTTTTGAGGATCTTTCATATACTTGTGTTCACCAAATGTAATTTCATGGTAACTGGCCGTGGTGCTGAAAGGTTCAGTCGTGGGTTTGTCTGCCTACTTTTTTTTTCTTTACCTCCGTTCCTTGAAGTATATCTTCTAGAATGTATGCTTCATTCCAGTATATCGATATGTTTAGAATTTAAAAGTATCCCATTCGTTCATATTAATATATATTCCAGTTTATATCTACTGTTCCGTCAAGGACACACCTAAGTTTATTATAATTAAATATCTAACACTTTCATTTCTATTTATTTAGTTAGCTACAATTGTAATTTGTTTAACTGAAATCATGCAATTAGAACTCGTTTTTTATATAATTGTATGTTGATTGACAATCGCAACAGCTGTATTTTAATATTTTTTACAATGTGGAATAAATCTAAAACATGTTTAGTAGTGTAGGGGGGAAATGCATTTATTTGGTCATTTCTGTAGTTCATCAGACTGGACTCATAGTGCCGCTGTTGGTTAATATGTTGGTTTAGAGAGCAGATCTACTGCAGTTCAACCCCCATCATCACCATATTATTAGAGAGAGACAGAAGCTGAGAGCACAGTCTGAGGAGGAGAGAGAACACAAATCACGGAGATACTCTATTCAGTATACTTCTGGAA
Organism: Ptychobarbus kaznakovi; assembly: GCA_027422405.1. Lineage (NCBI taxonomy): Eukaryota > Metazoa > Chordata > Actinopteri > Cypriniformes > Cyprinidae > Ptychobarbus > Ptychobarbus kaznakovi. The sequence goes on from CM049811.1 coordinate 5,914,041, forward strand.
TTACATACTTTCTTGTTTTTTTTCACTTTGGATTTATACACCATTTCCTCCTGCTTTTTGGATTGATTTATTTGCTTTCTGCCCTGTAACCATCCTTCCATGGTCTTCTGCAAAATGTCGGACAGAACAATGGCGCGGCAAGTACTGCTGTTTATTTGGTTTCTCTCTCTCAGTTCGGCTCTCGGGCAGGTCAGTTACTCTATTCCTGAGGAAATGACGAAAGGCTCTTTAGTCGGGAACATAGCGCAGGATTTGGGTTTAGATTTAAAGAGACTGAAATCGGGTAAAGCGCGTATTTATACAGGAGACAGCGCTGAATACATCGAGCTGAATAAAGAAAGAGGAGTCCTCCTTATCAAAGAGAGAATAGACCGAGAGGCGCTGTGCGGACAGACAACGCCTTGCGCGCTACATTTTCAGATTATTCTTGAAAACCCGATGGAATTGTACTCAGTTACAGTCGAAGTTACAGATATAAATGACCATTCACCGTCTTTTAAACGAACTGAGATTAAATTCAGAATTAGTGAGTCAGCTGTGACTGGGGCAGTTTTTGTTTTAGAGAGAGCGATGGATTTAGACGTCGGAATAAACGGCCTTCAGACTTATATATTAAAGCCTACTGATAATTTTTCTTTAAAATTACAGAGTCAGGCAGACGGTAGTAAACTAGTAGAAATGGTTCTTCAGAAACCTCTTGATCGTGAAAAGCAAGAGCATTTGTCTCTGGTTCTGACAGCAATAGATGGAGGTGATCCACAATTGTCTGGTACTGCGCAGATACATATTACAGTTTTAGATGTCAACGACAACGCGCCTGTTTTTACTCATAAAACATATAAAGCGAGTATCACCGAGAATGCTTTCAAAGGCACAGTCGTGACGATTGTGAGCGCTTCTGATTTGGATGAGGGATCTATGGCAAAATTACATATGCTATTACAAATACCCTCGACAATGTTCCAGAATTGTTTGAAATGAACGAAACAAACGGTGAGGTGAAAGTAACAGGGAATATAGATTACGAGAAAGCTCGCCACTATCAAATTCACGTGCAGGCCAGCGATGACGGGGGTCTGACTGATTCTTGTAAAATCGATGTGGATGTGATTGATATAAATGACAATAAACCACAGATCAACATCATGTCTAAATTAACCACAATATCAGAAAACTCTAATCCTGGAACTGTTGTAACAATGATAAACGCGCAAGACCCAGATGCAGGACAAAACGGTAAAATTGAATGTTCAATTCTTGAGAACATTCCCTTTGCTTTGAAGTTGACAAATTCCAATTTCTTCAATTTAGTCACAGATAGTGATTTAGACCGAGAGCGCGAGTCTGAGTATAACATCAGTGTGACGTGCGCTGATGAGGGCGTGCCCTCTCTCTCCAGCAGCGTCACTCTCTCCTTACAGATATCAGATGTGAATGATAACGCGCCAGTCTTTGACAAGAGCTCATATGAGGCCTCTGTTCAAGAAAACAACACACCGGGTCTTTCCATATTCACAGTCAGAGCCAGAGACGCAGATTTTAACCAGAATGCCCGTGTGTCTTACATACTGGAGGACTCGTCGGTTAACGGAGTGCCCGTCTCCTCGTTAGTGTCCGTTAGTGCTGATAGTGGAGTCATACACGCAGTGCGATCTTTCGATTACGAGCAGATCAAAGATTTCCAGTTCCGCGTAAAAGCGCAGGACGGAGGCTCCCCTCCTCTCAGCAGCAACGTGAGCGTGAAAATAATGATTCAGGACCAAAATGACAACGCGCCTCATGTTCTGTATCCGGTCCAGTCAGGCGCTTCTGTGGTGGCTGAAATAGTGCCTCGTTCTGCAGATGTGGGTTATCTGGTGACTAAAGTGGTGGCTGTTGATGTGGACTCTGGACAGAATGCCTGGCTCTCATATAAACTGCAGAAAGCCACAGATAGGGCGCTGTTTGAAGTGGGATTACAGAATGGAGAAATAAGAACTGTGCGTCAGGTGACAGATAAAGATGCTGTGAAACAAAGACTCGCTGTTGTAGTGGAGGACAACGGGCAGCCCTCTCGATCAGCTACAGTCAATGTTAACGTGGCGGTGGCGGACAGCTTCCCTGAAGTGCTCTCGGAGTTCACTGACTTTACGCCCGACAAGGACTACAACGACAACCTGACTTTCTATCTGGTCTTGGCCTTGGCTGTAGTTTCGTTTCTCTTTATCGTGTCTATCATCGCCATACTGTCAGTCAAATGCTACAGATGGAGACGCGAGCAGATGTTTTACAAATCTGGAGCGAATCTTCCAGTTATTCCGTATTATCCGCCTCTTTACGCAGACGTAGGGGGCACAGGAACTTTACAGCACGTGTACAATTATGAGGTTTGCAGAACCACTGACTCCAGAAAGAGTGATCTGAAATACGGCAGACCTTGCAGTGAAAGCATCATTAGTCTGGACAGCAGCGGAACACAGACACTCACGCATGCGCAAAGGGAGACACTGAACTTTGAGGATTGTGATAAGGTGAGAAATATTCTTACAGTTAATTTATTTTGATATATATTAGATATATAGCGTTGTTTTTATATATATATATATATATTAAAAATACTTTAGTAGTTGACAATGTATTTTGATCTTTTATAGTTTGGTCAGTTTAATTCTCAGTTGCATATTTTTTGTTTCTATTTCTCAAATTATTATTCTCTATTTTTATTTGTATCTCCTTTTGTACAGCCAGGGGAAAATAAATTAAACGTTTATGCGTTAAGTAGAAGTGGTTATATATATATGAATTATTTTTATTATTTGTTTATTTAGTTTAATTTCAAGTCCAATGCAATGGTACACTCACTGATATAAAGGCTATTGGTTTTTGTATTTTCTTATTTGACCTCAACTCTCTTTTTTTCTGCATATCTGTTATACTTATCTTTTTCATTAAGTTCAATTCAAGATTATTTGTATAGCGCTTTTCATGAAACAATCGTTGCAAAGCAGCTTTACAGTAAATTAAGTTTCTACAATAGATTTATATATTTCAGAAACTTAATATATTTAACTTATGGCAAAATTTGGTTAGTTCTGTATATTCTCTGAGGGGTTGCATCATCTCTTCTCAGGTGTTTGGTCATCTCGGATCATTTAAGGGTTGGATCCAGACTGAAGCTTGTGTAATTCCTAGTTGTTGACAGAAACAGAGAAATAAATAGATAAATTAACAAATTAAGTGAGAATCTTCTTCAGCTTCCCTGACCATGGTCCTGAAATGCAACGAGGCTGACATTTTCCTCATGTATTCTGATGCATCTTTTTACAGCAGTCTGTGTTTTTGTGAGAATGTATTTATTGCATTGAATGCATGTTTTTCTGTCTGTCCTTCAGTTAAGCGATACAACGTCTCACTGGTTTTCAGAAACTATGTATGTGTTCAGTAGCATTTTAGATATTTCTCCCTCTCTCTCTAAACGATGGACACGCGGATGGGGTCTTATCAAAACACAAAGGGAACGAGAATTTATTTATTGATTTTTTTTCCCTTAAATCTTATTTACACAAACTCTCATACAATATTTTATCTCTTAGATGTTTGTATGATAATGGACATTTGCTAGATTTATACTTAAGTACTTTGTTTAGGAAATTGCTTTTCTTAGACTTGTCTGACACAGAGATAACGGTTTATTCTTTTTAAGTTTTCTGTAGTTCATCAGACTGGACTCATAGTGCCGCTGTTGGTCAAAATGTCAGTTTAGAGAGCAGATATGCTGCAGTTCCACCCCATCATCTCCATATTTTTAGATAGAGACAGAAGCTAAACGCATAGTCTCAGGAGGAGAGAGAAGACAAATCAAATCACAAAGATACTCTTTTCAATATTATACTTCTGGAATTACAGACTTTCTTGTTTTTTTCACTTTGGATGTATACATAATTTCCTCCAGATTCTTGGATTTGTTTTCTGCTTGAATCTTCATTCCATGGTCTTCTGCAAAATGTCGGACAGAACAATGGTTCGGCAAGTACTGCTGTTAGGTATTTGGTTTCTCTCTCTCAGTTCGGCTCTCGGGCAGGGCCGGGTTTCCCGATAGCGATTGATCTTAGCACTTAAGAGCGTTTTCTACGAGTCATTTTATGAACGTTCGTTATTGTTTCACGTGCATTTCACAAAACTGCACTTAACACAATCGCACATATTCCTGCTTTAAGTGCTGCTTAGGAGTCGCTATCCTTTGGCCAAGTGCTGAAATGTCAATTTATAGAAGGGCTCGTATTTGTAGTACATGCTCGTTTATTGAAATGTTAACCTAATGCTGCGTTCCAGACAGCACGGATAATATAATATAATAATATTGATAAGTATAATATTGTTTTTAATATATATATAACATAATATAATATATTATATGTAGAACAATAATATTCTACTTGTATATTAATATTATACTATATAGTATATATTATCTGTAGATACGCTATTTCTGGGTCCAATACATGGCTTGTTTTCATCATTGAAAGATTTTTCCATGCCTTTGAAGCATATTTCCTTCATTATTTATTTAATTTAATTGTGTATTTCAATCAAAAGCTTTAATTATAATCACATTGCTCTTGAATAAAGTTAAAGGTGTAATCTGCTGACTGTCCTGCAGGTGACCTCATAATTCTGTCTTCAAAGATGCACGTACGGCTTTACGATTACTCCAGAGCACTCATAGATTTACGAAGATTTTTCAAGTACTACTTAAGTTACGATGGTTTTGGGATACGGTCCGCAAGTCTAAGATGATTCGTGCGATTGTTCTTATGATCAACTTAAGCTTTCGATGCTTTTGGGAAACGCAGCCCAGGTCAGTTACTCCATTCCTGAGGAAATGACAAAAGGTACTTTGTACGCGCAGGTCGCATATGCGCATCAAACTCTCTTGCAGTAATTAGTTTATCTGCAAGTTGGAAACTGCCGTGGGGATATCGATTCACAAGGTCGCCGAAGAAAAACTGCATAAACATATAGCTTCACACACCTCCGGAATAAGCTTAGTACACAAGCATTTTTGATTCATTTTGGTTGAATGGCCAATGTGTTTTATATGTGCCTAGCATGCTGCAGCACAGAACTTTTAAAAAGGAAGGGGCCAAATACATTACCAAAGTATTTCCATATGGGGTTCTGATATGTCTTTGTAAAGCTCCATGGAATCAAACACACGGAGCTCATGACTTTGACCACAGAAGACCTTTGAAGATATTAACAGGAAAAGACATACATAAAATATACAACAAAAATGGTTTGTGTTAAAATACATTTGTAAGATTTCAACTAACCCACAAAATGAAGTGGTTCACAGTTTCAGGGTTCTCATATTTACCAACATATCGAGGAAAAACCACAGTGTCACTGGGTTTAAGATTCTTTTAGAAAAAAAAAAACTTAATCATTATTTCTTTTTTATACGAGTATGATTGATTGAGTGTACATGAAAAGTATACCTTCAAGCATGTTACATTTCGAGAGGATATTTTTTTTTTTTGAGTGATCCAGTCTCTCCACCAGGAAATAAATATAAATGTTGGGAGCATCACAACCTTTCTGGAAGTTATTATAAATTAATAATCGAATTCTAACTTTGAATTACAATTTATATACACTGAATTCTGATTATAAATGAATTAGAACTTCATAATTCAATAAGGTATTTTTTGATTACTCTAATATAATAATTTAAAAAAGGTATGTACACTCACATTGTGTGTTGTATATGCAAGCTGTGCTACTCTAGTGTTGACAGCCTATTACAGATAAAAACATATTAATACATATTTGTCTTCAAAACACACATTAACAAACAAAAAACAGTGTACATACGTCATCAGTCAGCCATGGTTAGGATGTTTTCTGATTCGGGTGAAATGGACTGTGCAGGATAGATTGTCAGTAGGTCCTTAATTGTTATTCTACAGTTGTCAATTTGCACAAGGACAGAAGCATAATTTCGTGCAGTGAAGTACAGTTCAGAAAGCTTGTCCTACAAATGACATGTATAATTAAAACAATTATTATGATGATATTTCCAAAATGGCATGGCTTTTTAAATTGAAAATCAATCTGTGTTAAAAACAAAGTTAATATATGTGAAAATACCTTGTTTTCCTTCAAGATGGGGAAAACTGATGTGCTGAAGTGTTGCCCTTCCCCTGAGATGAATTCTTTCTTCTTTTCTTTAATATACTCAGGATTTCTTAAAGTTGACCGAGTGCCTCTATCTGTATCAATACACAGTGATTACATCAACATTTGTACAAGGTAGTTATAAGGTTAACATACAAATTAAGATAAGAATTTGAACAATCTCATATGTAGTGAAGAGACACAGTCTTCCATCTGGTCCAACTTCAGCTGACCCTTGTGTCTGCCTTAGCATTTTGCCCATATATGCTTTGTTCACTCTGCTGTTATGCAAATTGTACACCTATCGAAGTGCAAACATATAATGAATATCTTTCAACTGGCAAAGAAAGTATTGAGAATTTGCAAGCTCCCGGTTAAGCTGCTCTGCCATGGAAGAGTTGATGAGGCCAGTTATCTCTGGGACAAGATCAAGGCTTCTCAGTTTCTCTTTTTCCTGTTTTTGGTTATGCTGATGAAAGCGGTCGTATAACGAAAATCTATCTGATGTTCCTGTGATGGGGTGAGGTTTGTCAAGTGCTTCTGTGGCTCCATTATTTTCACTCTGGACACGTCCACCTTCTTCCATGGTTTTAACCCAGGGTAAACAAGCTCCTTGGATGAAGCCTTGGACACACAAATGCCTGGCGAGTTCTGTTGTTGGCGTGTTTTGTAACACGTCCAGCTACATCTGAAATGTACATAGTTGGCGGAGTTTTTAAACTCAAAAGTGCGCCAACATGGTCCCTTGCTGACTCTTGCCACCAAAGAGGGGAATAACAATAAACAATGGCATGTGGGCATCCAAAATGAAGAACACCACCTAAAAGATAAAACATTTCTCTATAAAACTATAGAAAAATTGTCTGAGGTTGCCATACCTCCAGTCTTCTGCAATTTGATGAACATTTTTGGGTAAATGTCTTTGTAAAGAGGAAGCTCCTCCAAACGATTAATAAAATCTGAGGCAGACCCAGCAGAAGACACACCAAGTTGTGTACATGCTGCAAGCAGCTCATTTTTGGAAGGCTAGAAAAATAAATAGATTTTTTTTTTGGGCCAAAATAAAATGTGTGTATATACAAAAATACATCTGGAAGAGAAATACCTTTTTGGATTCAATCAGTTTTAACACAGTGTCCTCAACTGCACGAGAATCTACAGGAGGTGACTTGTCACATAGTCTGTCTGAAAATCCTTTGAGGATCTCTGTTTTTGGAACAATTGGTCCAACCCTGCAGGAGGATCCAAGCCACGGGGCAAAAGATGAATAAGATAGGTCACTGGAAAAGGGGTTTTTCTCCTTTGTTTCTGCAGGTGATGTAGAGAGAAAAGACAAATCATATCTAGGCAGTTCTGTAGTATTTATATGACAATTCATATGAACATAACATGAACCATAAATCTGTATTAATATTTATAGATTTTACCGTAACAGAAACCAACACAAATTAGCTCACATTGACACTAAGGTCACTCTGTTCCACATATTCGGTACAAGGTCTCTTCAGGAGATTGACTAGTGGAAAAATAATGTAATAAAAACTTAGCTAAATTAATTATCATTAATTAAAAGTACTGTATACATTATTAATGGACTGTAATTTCAATAAATATCTTACCAGGCAAATCAAAAGCCACCTTCCAGTTGCTGTCAGCAATCAAGATAGGTGGTTCATGGCCACAGCGAATGCATGAAAAGTCATACGTGTATCTGGTCATTGCCCAGACATGAAAAAAGGCTTTCCTTAGGGTGTTGTGGTGTATTGTTACCGCAAGGAGGTCCTCCAGCATAGATAGAAATCGTCCAATGGCTGTGTTTGTCTTCAAAAGGTGTTGTATTTTTTTTCTTTTTTAAAAGTGTCATTATTTTTTCAACATAAAATCAATTTGAGATGCTGCACATAACAATTAAAATGATTTTTTTTCTTACCTTGAGGACAGATTTCATTGATTCATTTCACATAGACAAGTTGTCAAAATAATGATGTTGTTAAAATTGTGAAATCCAGCAGTGTATTCCTGAAACCTGACAGGTGTCTTGCAGATCAGGCAGTACTTTACACACACTGTAACACCTTTATTAGGAGAAAGAGAACAAAAAGCATACGTTTACAGTGGCACTATCACACATTTACTAATGTTTGCATTTAGTAATTTAATATACAGACCTTTCTTCGCTGAGTCTATGTCATAAACTGATGCTCTCGTTGTGACAAAAACTGGTTCTGTGAGACCTGGTGGGGTTGGCCCAGGGCAATAAGGGCATGTTTGCTCTGTGGGCTCAAACCGTTTTGGGATTTCACTTGCCCGAGTCCTTAATTCCTGTGGCAAATCTTCTGGTACTCTTTTGCTTTGCCACAAATAATTACTCATTGCAACCAGTTGGTGCTTCGTCAGTCTTTCTCCTACAACACCAATGTGACGAGTGGGGCGGGGCCGAGAGCCGTGGGAACGGAGCAAGGCCGGTGGAGTGATTGCTAATGAACGACACCTGCGCCACTCACCGGTCTCGAGTCCCACGGAGGAGCTATGGAAGGATAAAAGGAGGAGTGACGACAGTGGAAGGAGAGAGAGGACCAGGCCTGGAGTTTTAGTTTGTGTTTTGTGTGCGGCAGTCGTCCGTGAGGGGCTGCCGCTTTTATTTTGTGTTGGTTTATTTTATCATTAAATGTTTGAATGTTCGCCGGTTCCCGCCTCCTTCCTTCCCCTATATACGAACTTCATTACATTGGTGCCGAAAACCGGGAGGAAGGAGGGACACGCTGTCAAAGAGCCCTCGCTGCTGAGGGGAATCGCGGTGCTGAGGAGTTCGGGCAGCAGGAAGAGGCGGAGGCCGCCAATGGCTGTCCGAGGCGGTGGTGCTGGAGCAAAAGAAGAACAGGTGGGACGGAAGACTCGCGGCCGTGCTCCTGGGACGAGGAGGGGTGGCTGCCGTCCGAGAGGGAGCGGAGGAGTCGGCGCCGTTCGCCAGTGGGCCGGAGCCTGCTGCCATCCGCCATGTTGGGGAGGAGCAGGGAACGGGGGACTCGCTGCCGGCTGCCCTTGACTGGAGGAGCCATCGCCGTCCGCCAGGAGGCGGAGGAGTGTCAAGCCGTCCACCGAAGAGGTCCAGTACCATCGCATGGCACCGCGAGTGAGCCGCTCAGCGGAGTGAGGACCGAGCGGCAGTGTGTCCGGGAACCGGACCGAGATGTTTTTTTCCTCTCTCCTCTCTCTCTTCTCTGTCACTCCTCATCCTTCCGTCTCCTTTTCTCTCGCCTCGTCTGTCCGTACCCCCCCCCAGATCGCCGCGGCCGCCCTGACGGACCCCCGGGGGGAGGGGGGGGAGTAGAGCGCAGTCTCGTGGGTACCCCCGCCTGCGAGGGGCGATGGGGGTATGTGACGAGTGGGGCGGGGCCGAGAGCCGTGGGAACGGAGCGAGGCCGGTGGAGTGATTGCTAATGAATGACACCTGCGCCACTCACCGGTCTCGAATCCCACGGAGGAGCTACGGAAGGATAAAAGGAGGAGTGACGACAGTGGAAGGAGAGAGAGGACCAGGCCTGGAGTTTTAGTTTGTGTTTTGTGTGCGGCAGTCGTCCGTGAGGGGCTGCCGCTTTTATTTTGTGTTGGTTTATTTTATCATTAAATGTTTTTGAATGTTCGCCGGTTCCCGCCTCCTTCCTTCCCCTATATACGAACTTCATTACAACCAACTTAAATTTCTTCATTTTCAGATGGGTCTCCTGATGAGTCGCTTTCTGCTCTTGAACACTCAATTACTAAATCCTCTCTTTCTTGTAAAGCCACCACATTGCCATATAGATGTGAAGACATCAGTACTGCGTCTTCGTTCCTTTCCAAAGGCAATACCAGTGCTCCAACAATCTGTCAAATGACCCTCTTGTCTGCCCAAAGAGGCACCATCTTTAATTCCTTCCTTTGGTCCATTTACAGTTTTACCTGGTCATGAATGCATACTAAAACCTCCTTTATGTAACTTGCCCAAATTATTTGGTTTCTATCACTTTTTTTAAAACAGTACATAATTTATCAAGTAATATGTATGATTTTTATTTTTTAGTAATCTGTGTGGTTTATGTGTAGTTATGTGATTCTAAAAATATTTGGTTGGTTAAATAATCTGAAGAATCTCGTGTTGATACATTAAGACATTTCCGGTCTTCAGAAACGCAAGTAAATGCAATAACCATCTTTTACTCTGTTAAGTGGTGTATCTGCCTTATCCATATTTTACAGTTTTTAAATCCACAATGCGTTTTTGAAGACTATTTTGAGGATTTTTCAGATATGCATTTAAACACCAGCATAACTCAAATGCATGGTAACTGGCCGTGGTGCTGAAAGTTTAAGTCTTGGATTATTCTGCCTTCCCCCCCTACTTCCCTTCGATAGAGCATGTCTTCGGGAACTTCTGTGTACTTACAGTTTAGCAATATGTTTAGAATTTAAAAGTATCGTATTCGTTTAAGTATCGTATATTTCAAGTTATTCTCTACTGTTCCATTAAGTGCACACTTAAGTTTGTGCTAGTTCAGTTCCTAGTCCTTTTAACTTTATATTATTCATTAGTTTATTTGTTACTTTTATAATTTGTTTAAAGGAAATCATGCAAGCAAAACTAATTTTTAGATAATAGTATGTTTACGGACAATCGCAACGGATGTATTTTATTTTTACAATGTGGGGTTAATTGTAAAACATGCCTCGTAGTGTAGGAAAAAACTGCGTCTGTTAGGTTATTTCTGTAGTTCATCGGACTGGACTCATAGTGCCGCTGTTGGTTAATATGTCAGTTTAGAGAGCAGATCTACTGCAGTTCAACCCCCATCATCACCATATTATTAGAGAGAGACAGAAGCTGAGAGCACAGTCTGAGGAGGAGAGAGAAGACAAATCACGGAGATGTTGTATTAATAATCCTTATCTTAAGAATTACAGACGCTTTTTTTACTTGTCACTTTGGATATTTACATCATTTCCTCCAGCTTTCTTGGATTGATTTGTTTGTTTTCTGCTTTAATCTTCATTCCGTGGTCTTCTGCAAAATGTCGGACAGAACAATGGCGCGGCAAGTACTGCTGTTTATTTGGTTTCTCTCTCTCAGTTCGGCTGTCGGGCAGGTCAGTTACTCTATTCCTGAGGAAATGGCGAAAGGCTCTTTAGTCGGGAACATAGCGCAGGATTTGGGTTTAGATTTAAAGAGACTGAAATCGGGTAAAGCACGTATTTATACAGGAGACAGCGCTGAATACATCGAGCTGAATAAAGAAAGAGGAGTCCTCCTTATCAAAGAGAGAATAGACCGAGAGACGCTGTGCGGACAGACAACGCCTTGCGCGCTACATTTACAGATTATTCTTGAAAACCCGATGGAATTTTTTAGCATCACAGTTGAAATAATAGATATTAATGACAATACTCCCAGTTTTGAGCAGAGTAGAATTGTTTTTAGAATTAGCGAATCAGTAGCTTTAGGATCTAAATTTATGTTAGAGCCTGCAATAGATCTCGATGTGGGAATCAACGGCCTTCAAAGCTATACGCTCAAACCTACTGATAATTTTAATCTTAAATTTAAAAATCAACCAGGAGACAGGAGCAATGTCGAAATGGTGCTTCAAAACCCTTTAGATCGTGAAATACAGCATGATATAAAATTAGTGCTCACAGCTATTGATGGAGGAGATCCTCAGTTGTCTGGCAGCATAGAGATTCACATTACAGTTTTAGATGCAAACGACAATGCTCCTGTTTTCTTGCAATCAATTTATAAAGCGACTGTCACAGAGAATGCGCCAAAAGACACACTAGTGTCAACAGTGAGCGCAAATGACCCCGACGAGGGAATTAATGGTAAAATAGAGTATTCTATTGCAAAAAGACAGATGATGCCAGGCAGTTATTTGGCATAAATCAAGATAATGGCCAAGTTAAGGTGGTCGGAATAATAGACTTTGAAAAAGCTCGCAGTTACGAGATAAGCGTTCAAGCGAGTGATCATGGTGGTCTGACAGATTCATGTAAAATCATAGTTGATGTAATTGATATCAATGATAATAAGCCAGTGATCAATATTATGTCCAAAACAAACGTGATAGCTGAAAGTTCCGCGTCCGAAACGGTGGTTACGATGATAAATGTCCAGGATATTGATTCAGGAGAAAATGGGAAAGTTCAGTGTTCAATTAATGAGAACATCCCTTTCACCTTAAAGTCAACAAATGCCAATTTCTTCAGTTTAGTCACAGATGGTGATTTAGACCGAGAGCGCGAGTCTGAGTATAACATCAGTGTGACGTGCGCTGATGAGGGCGTGCCCTCTCTCTCCAGCAGCGTCACTCTCTCCTTACAGATATCAGATGTGAATGATAACGCGCCTGTCTTTGACAAGAGCTCATATGAGGCCTCTGTTCAAGAAAACAACACACCGGGTCTTTCCATATTCACAGTCAGAGCCAGAGACGCAGATTTTAACCAGAATGCCCGTGTGTCTTACATACTGGAGGACTCGTCGGTTAACGGAGTGCCCGTCTCCTCGTTAGTGTCCGTTAGTGCTGATAGTGGAGTCATACACGCAGTGCGATCTTTCGATTACGAGCAGATCAAAGATTTCCAGTTCCGCGTAAAAGCGCAGGACGGAGGCTCCCCTCCTCTCAGCAGCAACGTGAGCGTGAAAATAATGATTCAGGACCAGAATGACAACGCGCCTCAGGTTCTGTATCCGGTCCAGTCAGGCGCTTCTGTGGTGGCTGAAATAGTGCCTCGTTCTGCAGATGTGGGTTATCTGGTGACTAAAGTGGTGGCTGTTGATGTGGACTCTGGACAGAATGCCTGGCTCTCATATAAACTGCAGAAAGCCACAGACAGGGCGCTGTTTGAAGTGGGCTTACAGAATGGAGAAATAAGAACTGTGCGTCAAGTGACAGATAAAGATGCTGTGAAACAAAGACTCACTGTTGTAGTGGAGGACAACGGGCAGCCCTCTCGATCAGCTACAGTCAATGTTAACGTGGCGGTGGCGGACAGCTTCCCTGAAGTGCTCTCGGAGTTCACTGACTTTACGCACGACAAGGACTACAACGACAACCTGACTTTCTATCTGGTCTTGGCCTTGGCTGTAGTTTCGTTTCTCTTTATCGTGTCTATCATCGCTATACTGTCAGTCAAATGCTACAGATGGAGACGCGAGCGGATGTTTTACAAATCTGGAGCGAATCTTCCAGTTATTCCGTATTATCCGCCTCTTTACGCAGACGTAGGGGGCACAGGAACTTTACAGCACGTGTACAATTATGAGGTTTGCAGAACCACTGACTCCAGAAAGAGTGATCTGAAATACGGCAGACCTTGCAGTGAAAGCATCATTAGTCTGGACAGCAGCGGAACACAGACACTCACGCATGCGCAAAGAGGAAAACATATCAATGAAGACTTTAATGATCAGGTGAGATTTTTATTTTACAGTATGTGTAGCAGCAGCGTACAAATTAATTAATTTATTTTATTTATTATTATTTTTTGACTGGATGTAAAGGAATTCAAACCATTCATCCGTTTATATTAAATATTTCAAATTTTACATACAATATATTGATAGTTTTTACTCACATAATTAGACTTATTTTCATGATGGCATTTTTGCTATAGTTTGAAGTATTTCCCTGCTATTCATTTTCTTTTGTTAATATTACGGATATTTAAAAAAAAAAATATGCAGAATCTCGTGTTGCTACTTTAAGACCATTTCCAGTCTTTGGAAGGGTGATTATTTTATTTTAAGTGTTTTTGCTGCAATATTAAGTGGGTTTATCTGCAATATATCCATATTTTACTGTTTTAAAATCCATATTGCGTTTTTAAGACTGCTTTGAGGATCTCGCATATATGCTTGTGAAGACCAAATTCAAATTCATGGTAACTGGCCGTGGTGCTGAAAGGTTCAGTCTTGGATTTTTTTTTTTGCCTACTTTTTTTCCTTACCTACGTTTATTGATGCATATATTCTAGAACCTCTGCTTCCTTCCAGTCTTTCAATATGTTTAGAATTTTAAAGTATCGTATTCGTTAATTTTGTTATTTCACATTTCTCTCTATTATTCCGTTAACGGCACACCTAAATTTGTGCTAATTCAATATCTAGTCAATTTCGTTTTATTTATTTATATTTACTTTTAGAATTTGTTTAAATGAAATAATGCAATCATACACATTTGTTAGATACTTGTATTTTGATTGACAATCGCAAAGTCTTTATTTTAATTATTTTTGCAATGTAGAATAATTCTAAAACATGTCTCGTAATGTAAAGAAATGCGTCTATTTGGTTATTTCTGTAATTCATCAGACTGGTACTCATAGTGCCGCTGTTGGTTAATATGTCAGTTTAGAGAGCAGATCTGCTGCAGTTCAACCCCCATCATCTCCATATTATTAGAGAGAGACAGAAGCTGAGAGCACAGTCTGAGGAGGAGAGAGAAGACAAATCAAGGATATACTGATTAAGTATAATTTTATTTTACTTATAGACGTTTTTTGTTAATTCTCGTCTCCTTGGATTTATTCATGATTTCCTCCAGCTTCGTGGATTGATTAATTTGGTTTCTGCTTTAATCTTCATTCCGTGGTCTTCTGCAAAATGTCGGACAGAACAATGGCGCGGCAAGTACTGCTGTTTATTTGGTTTCTCTCTCTCAGTTCGGCTCTCGGGCAGGTCAGTTACTCTATTCCTGAGGAAATGGCGAAAGGCTCTTTAGTCGGGAACATAGCGCAGGATTTGGGTTTAGATTTAAAGAGACTGAAATCGGGTAAAGCGCGTATTTATACTGGAGACAGCGCTGAATACATCGAGCTGAATAAAGAAAGAGGAGTCCTCCTTATCAAAGAGAGAATAGACCGAGAGACGCTGTGCGGACAGACAACGCCTTGCGCGCTACATTTTCAGATTATTCTTGAAAACCCGATGGAATTTTACAGTGTTAATGTTGAGGTGCTTGATATAAATGACAACGCACCGTTTTTTGAAAAAAAATGAAATTATATTCAGAATTAGCGAATCTGCATCAATTGGTACCAAATTTACAATAGAACCTGCTAGAGATCTTGACGTTGGAATTAATGGTTTGCAGACCTACACATTAAAGCCGACAGATAATTTTGCCTTGAAATTCAAGAGCCAGTCATTGGGAGGACAAAATGTCGAAATGATTTTACAAAAGCCTCTAGATCGTGAGAAGCAGGAGCACATGTCTTTAACATTAACAGCTATTGACGGGGGGGATCCTCAAATGTCTGGTAATATTCAGATAATATTATTGTTTTAGATGTGAATGATAACGCTCCTGTTTTCACACAGTCAGTTTATAAAACTGCTGTAACAGAAAATTCACCAAAAGGAACAATTGTGACTACAGTTAGTGCATCAGATCCAGATCAAGGAGTAAACGGAGAAATAATATATTCAATAGCAAACACACTAGATAAAGTTCGAGACATATTTGAAATTAACGAGACTGATGGCAAAGTACGGTTGATCGGTCTAGTTGATTATGAACAAGCTCGGCACTTTGAGATTCGCGTTCAAGCGAGTGATCATGGAGGCTTTTCCGATTCGTGTAAGATCATAGTTGATGTAATGGATATTAATGATAATAAGCCAGTGATCAATATTATGTCCAAAACAAACGCTATAGCAGAGAATTCCGCGTCTGAAACGGTGGTTACGATGATAAATGTCCAGGATCTTGATTCGGGAGAAAACGGGAGAGTTATTTGTTCAATTAATGAGAACATCCCTTTCACCTTGAAGTCCACAAATGCCAATTTCTTCAGTTTAGTCACAGATGGTGATTTAGACCGAGAGCGCGAGTCTGAGTATAACATCAGTGTGACGTGCGCTGATGAGGGCGTGCCCTCTCGCTCCAGCAGCGTCACTCTCTCCTTACAGATATCAGATGTGAATGATAACGCGCCTGTCTTTGACAAGAGCTCATATGAGGCCTCTGTTCAAGAAAATAACACACCGGGTCTTTCCATCTTCACAGTCAGAGCCAGAGACGCAGATTTTAACCAGAATGCCCGTGTGTCTTACATACTGGAGGACTCGTCGGTTAACGGAGTGCCCGTCTCCTCGTTAGTGTCCGTTAGTGCTGATAGTGGAGTCATACACGCAGTGCGATCTTTCGATTACGAGCAGATCAAAGATTTCCAGCTCCACGTAAAAGTGCAGGACGGAGGCTCCCCTCCTCTCAGCAGCAACGTCAGCGTGAAAATAATGATTCAGGACCAGAATGACAACGCGCCTCAGGTTCTGTATCCGGTCCAGTCAGGCGCTTCTGTGGTGGCTGAAATAGTGCCTCGTTCTGCAGATGTGGGTTATCTGGTGACTAAAGTGGTGGCTGTTGATGTGGACTCTGGACAGAATGCCTGGCTCTCATATAAACTGCAGAAAGCCACAGACAGGGCGCTGTTTGAAGTGGGCTTACAGAATGGAGAAATAAGAACTGTGCGTCAAGTGACAGATAAAGATGCTGTGAAACAAAGACTGACTGTTGTAGTGGAGGACAACGGGCAGCCCTCTCGATCAGCTACAGTCAATGTTAATGTGGCGGTGGCGGACAGCTTCCCTGAAGTGCTCTCGGAGTTCACTGACTTTACGCACGACAAGGACTACAACGACAACCTGACTTTCTATCTGGTCTTGGCCTTGGCTGTAGTTTCGTTTCTCTTTATCGTGTCTATCATCGCTATACTGTCAGTCAAATGCTACAGATGGAGACGCGAGCAGATGTTTTACAAATCTGGAGCGAATCTTCCAGTTATTCCGTATTATCCGCCTCTTTACGCAGACGTAGGGGGCACAGGAACTTTACAGCACGTGTACAATTATGAGGTTTGCAGAACCACTGACTCCAGAAAGAGTGATCTGAAATACGGCAGACCTTGCAGTGAAAGCATCATTAGTCTGGACAGCAGCGGAACACAGACACTCACGCATGCGCAAAGAGGAAAACTGATCAGTGAAGAATTTGATGATCAGGTGAGAGTATTTTTTTTAACTAAATTATGCAGTATTTAAAACGTTGGTTCTCATGATTTATAATTTTTGCTTCAACTGTTGAAGCGACAACTTTTCTGAAGCGAATCGTTTCTGCAATTCTAACAAACATACATTTTTTAACTTTTAGCATAGTTTGATCATTTGTGTAGTTTTCTTTTCTGCAGTTTTGTTACTCGGTTCATCATTCTGTATTTTTATTCATACATTTTTTTTCCTTTAAATACTTCAAGTACAATTCGTTTTCTATATTTTCTATTGTTTTTTCGAACTATTGTTATTATTATTATTGTTATTATTATTATTATTATTATTACCTATTTATTTAATAATTTGTGTCATTATTTTTTTCTCAAGTGTCATTGTCGTGAAAAATTTGAATTTCAGTTTCCCTGACCATGGTCCTGAAATACAGCAAAGCAGTCATTCTTAGTCTTTTTGCGGGGGTTTTTTCAGCAGCTGATCGGTCTGTCCCTGTTCATAGTTAAACTATGCACTCTTTAATTAGTTTTCGGATACTTTGTATGTGATTAATTGTATTTTAGATATTTATCCTAGTCTCTCTGATCAGCAAACACATAGATAAGAGCTAATAAAAACACAGAGGGAACAATACATTTATTTGTTTTAATATTTTTCTAAATTCTTTTTTACACAAACTCGTACAATCATTTTATATAATATACATTTTTATGACGAGTGGCATTTGCTAGTTTTATATGACTTTTAGTAAATTGCTTTTCTCAGATATGTCTGTCACTAAGTTATATGTATATATTATTTATTTTATATATATAAATATATATATATATATATAAAATAAATAAAACCAAAGCAAAAAAAACACACTTGTGCCAACCAAAACGATTGCTTAAACACCAAACTGAAAGTCTTATTACAGGAGCCGTCACACAGTAGAGAAGAATGTAAAAATTAACCATCTTCCAGTATGCAGGGAGTGTACGTTTCCATATATCAAAGGAGAGAACCCCAAATTTCATAAAAGTTATTGGATGAACCCCTCAGTGAATATCTAATTCTTTCCAGTTTGATGAATGGAAAAATGTCATTAATCCACAAGGAGTGAGTAGGTGGAGCAGATGACTTCCAATGCAGTAAAATCCGGCTTCTGGCCAGGAGGGACACAAACGCCACAAAATCTGCCTTGCATCCTGAACAGCGAACTGACAAAGGAAGTGTACCAAACAGTGCTTTTATAGACACAGGTTTAATTGCTGTCCCAACTACTTGAGACATTGTCTCAAATATTTCCAACCGATATCCATATAGAGTTGGGCAGAACCAAAACATATGTGCCAGGGTTGCAGGAGCCTGATGACAAAGGTCACAGATAGCATCAACATCAGAGTAAATTTTAGAACATTTTACCTTAGTCCAATGAGTACGATGAAGTATTTGCATTAGATCCAACGTGTTTGGCACACACAGATGAAGAATGTACCCTGTATAAAATGCTTTCCCACAGTTCGTCTGAGATGTCTTCTAATAAGTCTTCCTCCCATTGAGTTTGTATGGATGTCAGTGAGCTTCTATCCAGAGAACATATTTTGTCATAAAAAACTGAAATCATCCCTTTCCCAATACACATTGATTCAAGTATTAAATCTATAGGAGTTGGAGAGGGGAGGCTAGGCAACTGAGAATACATATTACAGATAAAACTGCGAACCTGCAAATATCGGAAAAAAATCATTCTGGGCAGCGAAAACTTATCTGAGAGCTGTTGAAAGGATGCAAAAACATCATCTATATGTGGATCTTTAAACACTGATAAACCATAGTTTGTCCACTGAGAAAAAGTCCTGTCCATCATTGATGGTGGGAAAGCAAAGTTTGATGCTATAGGGGCAGATATAGAAAATGTTTGGAATCCATTATACAGCCTAAACTGTCTCCAGATTCGCAGTGACGTTTTTACAATTACAGTGTTTGTATAGGGAGAGTGTGAACTGTTAATAGGGGAGTATAACAGGGCAGTCAATGTAGTAGGGATACATGAAGTTGCTTCTATGGCAAGCCACATAGATGAGCATTGTGACTGGGACTGGTTTAACCAGTATTGAAAAACCCTCAAATTGGCAGCACAGTAGTAGTGTCTAAAGTTGGGTAAGCCCATACCCCCCAAAGATTTAGGTCGCTGAAGAAGTGCTTTGCTAATCTATTTATTCCAAAAAAATTTTGAAACTAACCTATCCAGTTTCTGAAAAAAGGATTGAGAAATAAAAATGGGAATGCACTGAAACAAATACACACACTTTGGGGGGATATTCATTTTTACAGAATTAATTCTACCAGCTACAAACATGGGAAGCACCGACCACCGTTCAAAAGCCTTCTGAACCTGGAGCAGTAGATTATCAAAATTGAATTTTAAAAGGTCTCGAAATCTATTGGTTATACAAACCCCAAGATATTTAAAACTATGTTGTACAATTTTAAATGGAAAAATATGTAAACAGTATTTTTTTTCAGTGGAAAAAATTTCACTTTTACTTAAATTAAGCTTATGACCAGAAATAAAACCAAATAATTTTAAAACATTAAGAACTGCAGGAACTGAAACAGAAAAATCTGAAATATAAAGAAGAATATCATCTGCATATAATGATACCTTCTGCTCAATGCCTAGTCTAGTTACACCTTTTATTAATGGGTTAGATTTTAAAGCAGCGGCTCGATGGCAATAGCAAAAAGAAGTGGGTTTAGTGGGCATCCTTGGCGGGTGGAACGGTAAAGATTGAAGTATTCTGAACGAGTATTATTTGTCCTAACTGAGGCCCGGGGAGCAGAAGATAAAAGCTTAACCCATGAAATAGAATATTCACCAAAACCAAACATTTTTGAATGTATAGAAAAGTTATCCCCATTCAACCCGATCAAATGCTTTCTCAGCATCTAATGATAGGACATCTTCTGGGATAGAATGGGGAGATGAATTGTAAATAGCAAAACATAATCGCCTGATATTAAAAAGGAGTGCCTGCCCTTAATAAACCCTGTCTGGTCTGAAGATATAATTGAAGGCAAAATAGATTCCAGACGCACCGCCAATAATTTTGATAAATGTTTAAAATCAACATTAAGCAAACTAATGGGACGATATGAAGAACAGTCTAAAGGATCTTTATCTCTTTTTAGGATCAAAGAGATCGAGGCTTAAATGATTCATTGTACATATATATAAATAGGGGCCCAATTTGTTCAAAAACTTCTTATAAAATTCAACTGGATACTGCATCTCTATGGCAAGCTTTGGCAAGTTCCTCCATAGTGAGGGATGATTCCAACTGATCAACCAAACTAGAATCAACTGTAGGGATACTGAGGGAACAAAAAAAACGATCAAAGTCAGAAAGGTTGGCAGTTTGCTCAGATGCATAAAGAGAAGTATAATATTCTGTAAAATGATTATTAATTAATATGGGATCTGTGTTGTGCCTGCAGGTGTTTTAGGGAGGAGGTTTCCTGCCGCAGTTGGAGAGCCAACAACCTACCTGCTTTATCACTCTCTTCATAATACCTAGTTCTGAGCAGTATATTCTCCATATAACTTGTTGAAAGTATATCAAACTCAGCCTGTAATAATTGACGTTCCTTATGAATATCTGAAGATGGTGTAACAGCATATATGTTATCTAATTGAGTTATTTTCTGCGTTATCTCAGAACACCTCTTATTATTTAACCTTACCTTATGGGAAGTATATGAAATAATTTCACCCCTAAGAAATGCCTTCAGAGCCTCCCAAAAAAAGATATGCAGATATCTCGGGACTGCTATTTGTGGATATGAAAAAATCAATTTGATTAGAGATAAATTCCACAAATCTATGATCTGATAACATATGAGTATTGAATCGCCACAGTGGGCGTGTGCCATTGAGCCCCTCAAAATAGATATTCATGGTAACTGGTGCATTGTACGATATTACAATGGCTTTATAATCACTGACGGGATGAGTCTGTTATCTATTAAAAATTAATCAACGCATTTAAATTGCAGGTTGCATCAACAAATACGTTTTTATATCAGTGTTGCATTTGTTAACACTATCGGGTAGGTTTAGGGTTGGGTTTGGTGTAGGTTATGATAGAGCATTAACTTTTAGGGACAGATCCCGGATATTTGAATTCCGAACCGCAGTAATATGTACCTGTAGCAACGTAATAAAAACACAGCAACATCTACCTATATCTACGTAATAAAACCGTCCCAGGGTTCACGTATTGAACCTGTGTTTTAGCGCCACTCAGTGGACATTTCTTCTTTGAAACTGCGGCGAAACGTGCAGTAAGGTACGTAAATGGTGTCGCACAGAAAGTGCACAGAGGTACATATATTTATGAGACCAGGTTGAATTAATATCTGGGTTTAAATGTTGTTTCTCACAATTGATCATTTTATGCTTGAGCTGTTGACACCGTTGCAGATTAGAAATAGTCTCTGCAATTCTATATAGGCCCATAATTATTTTTTTTAAAGCATAAAATGCCATGAATCCTTTGCTGTTCTATTTTCATACGTTTTCTGTATGGTCAATAATAGTATGTGCGTAGCGGTGTAAATCTTTGCCCACTTTAACCTCATTATCCCAAAACTGTATGTTCAATTCTTTATTTGTGATTATAACCTTTTTCCTTGTCTTGACTTTTTCACGTGTCTTTGTCATGAAGTAAGAAACACTGTATAGCGTTTCGAGTCCCTGACCATGGTCCTGGAATTTTCTCCGCGCGCTATTTGCGTTTTATGTTGTGATGCATCTCTTTACAGCAGACCATCTCTTTGAAATGTTCAACATCTTATTGTTCTGTCCTCGGGTTAAAAAGTTAAACTATACTATTTAATTATTGCTCTTATATGCCTATTTGTTATGTGGATAATTGCATTGTATAGGTATTTTTCTCTGTATCGCTGATTAATGTGCATACTGATAAGGCCTGATCAAAACTTTGAGCAAACTCAAAATCGTTGTTTATTTATCTATTTTGCCTCGTAATCCTTTATTTACACAAACGTTTTGAATAATTTTATTTTGTAGATATTTGTAATGTGATTAGGTATTTGTTTGTCCTACATTTCTGTACTTTTAGTAAATTGTTTTTCACAGACACTTCTTCCACTAAGTTTAAGTTAATACATTTTACATTTTATTTGTAGTTCATCGGACTGGACTCATAGTGCCGCTGTTGGTTAATATGTCAGTTTAGAGAGCAGATCTGCTGCAGTTCAACCCCCATCATCTCCATATTATTAGAGAGAGACAGAAGCTGAGAGCACAGTCTGAGGAGGAGAGAGAAGACAAACCACGGAGATACTCTATTCAATATACTTCTGGAAATACAGACTTTTTTGGCACTTTGGATATATATAATTTCCTATTGCTTTTTGGATTTATTTATTTGTTTTCTGCCTTAATTTTCGTTCCTGGTCTTGTAAAAAATGTCGGACAGAACAATGGCGCGGCAAGTACTGCTGTTTATTTGGTTTCTCTCTCTCAGTTCGGCTCTCGGGCAGGTCAGTTACTCTATTCCTGAGGAAATGGCGAAAGGCTCTTTAGTCGGGAACATAGCGCAGGATTTGGGTTTAGATTTAAAGAGACTGAAATCGGGTAAAGCGCGTATTTATACAGGAGACAGCGCTGAATACATCGAGCTGAATAAAGAAAGAGGAGTCCTCCTTATCAAAGAGAGAATAGACCGAGAGGCGCTGTGCGGACAGACAACGCCTTGCGCGCTACATTTTCAGATTATTCTTGAAAACCCAATTGAATTTTACCACGTTGCAGTTGAGGTAACTGATATAAATGACAACGCCCCTTATTTTAAAAAAACGGAAGCCTATTTTGAAATAAGCGAATCTGCTGTAAACGGGGCGAAATTTTATATTGAGCAAGCCCTGGATCCTGATGTTGGGTCGAATGACATCCAAAGCTACACACTCTCATCGAACGAACATTTTACTTTAAAACTGCAAAGTAAGACAGATGGTAAGAAAATAGTTGAAATGCTCTTAAAACATCCTCTAGATCGAGAGAAACAGGAAGATATTGCTTTAGTTTTGACAGCCGTCGACGGAGGTGATCCGCAGCTTTCTGGAACATCAAAAATTAATATTAAAATACTTGATGCTAATGACAATGCACCAGTTTTCTCTCACTCTGTATACAAAGCCACTGTCGTCGAGAATTCGCCGAAAGGGACCGTTGTCATTAGAGTTGAAGCCTCTGATGCGGATCAGACCTCGAACGCCGAAATGGTTTATTCAATCACTAATGTTCACGACGATGTTCATGAAATGTTTGAAATAAATGGACAAAATGGTGAGCTAAAAATAATTGGTAATATCGATTACGAAAAATGCAAGCATTATCAGATTAATGTTATAGCAAGTGATTGTTGTGGTCTGAAAGATTCAAGTAAAATAGCAATCGACGTTTTAGATGTCAATGATAATAAGCCAGTTATCAATATAATGTCAAAGTCAGCTATGTTATCAGAAGATTCTAAACCTGATACTGTTGTTACAGTTATAAATATACACGACTTAGATTCCAATGAAAACGGCAAAGTGCAATGCTTAATTAATGGAGATTATCCGTTCGCCTTAAAGACGACCACGACGAATTTCTTCAGTTTAGTCACAGAAGGTGATTTAGACCGAGAGCGCGAGTCTGAGTATAACATCAGTGTGACGTGCGCTGATGAGGGCGTGCCCTCTCTCTCCAGCAGCGTCACTCTCTCCTTACAGATATCAGATGTGAATGATAACGCGCCTGTCTTTGACAAGAGCTCATATGAGGCCTCTGTTCAAGAAAACAACACACCGGGTCTTTCCATATTCACAGTCAGAGCCAGAGACGCAGATTTTAACCAGAATGCCCGTGTGTCTTACATACTGGAGGACTCGTCGGTTAACGGAGTGCCCGTCTCCTCGTTAGTGTCCGTTAGTGCTGATAGTGGAGTCATACACGCAGTGCGATCTTTCGATTACGAGCAGATCAAAGATTTCCAGTTCCGCGTAAAAGCGCAGGACGGAGGAAATCCCTCCTCTCAGCAGCAACGTGAGCGTGAAAATAATGATTCAGGACCAGAATGACAACGCGCCTCAGGTTCTGTATCCGGTCCAGTCAGGCGCTTCTGTGGTGGCTGAAATAGTGCCTCGTTCTGCAGATGTGGGTTATCTGGTGACTAAAGTGGTGGCTGTTGATGTGGACTCTGGACAGAATGCCTGGCTCTCATATAAACTGCAGAAAGCCACAGACAGGGCGCTGTTTGAAGTGGGCTTACAGAATGGAGAAATAAGAACTGTGCGTCAAGTGACAGATAAAGATGCTGTGAAACAAAGACTCACTGTTGTAGTGGAGGACAACGGGCAGCCCTCTCGATCAGCTACAGTCAATGTTAACGTGGCGGTGGCGGACAGCTTCCCTGAAGTGCTCTCGGAGTTCACTGACTTTACGCACGACAAGGACTACAACGACAACCTGACTTTCTATCTGGTCTTGGCCTTGGCTGTAGTTTCGTTTCTCTTTATCGTGTCTATCATCGCCATACTGTCAGTCAAATGCTACAGATGGAGACGCGAGCAGATGTTTTACAAATCTGGAGCGAATCTTCCAGTTATTCCGTATTATCCGCCTCTTTACGCAGACGTAGGGGGCACAGGAACTTTACAGCACGTGTACAATTATGAGGTTTGCAGAACCACTGACTCCAGAAAGAGTGATCTGAAATACGGCAGACCTTGCAGTGAAAGCATCATTAGTCTGGACAGCAGCGGAACACAGACACTCACGCATGCGCACGGGGAGACACTGAACTTTGATGATTCTGATAAGGTGAGGTTTACTGTTTTTGTAAAGTAGGTGTTACTTTTTTCTTCTTTTCTTTATTTGTCTCTCTTTTCCTTTAGAAAAATCGCTTAAACAGACTTACTGTAGACACTTTTCTTATTCAGGAAATGCATACCAATATTTATGAAACCAGTAACTGTTTTATGTTTTTGTTTGCTATTATTATTAGTAGTAGTAGTATTCAACATCTCTCAGCGAGTAGTGAATATACAATCAGCGTTCTGAACTATGCTGCATTCGTTTCGCTGTCCAAGGTGCTGAATCAACATATGCTGCCTTCGTTTCATCTCTCCTCTCTGCAAACATGTGCTCTAGCATATCAAATACAATTTATTAATTATATGCTGACGTCCTGTAGTGTAAAAATTATATTGTTGATTTCGCATTGCTTTTGCCTGGCAATATATAATTTTGCCCGTTTGATGAAATACAGGACTTTTTAATCATTCTCAAACCCACACTTTGTGATTGTTGAATAGATTTTGTTACAGTTACACATACTGTCAAATTTAGATTTTGTTCCTTATTATTACACAAATAGAAATTCAGGTTTTAATTTTGTGTTTTTGATTATTCCATCTCGCTTCGTATATATCTTTTGAGTATTTGCATTTTATATATAATTTAGATGTATTTTTGTAGTAACTCAGAATGGTCTCAGAGTGCCGCTGTTTGTTAGGGGGATGAGACTGAGAGCGCATAATTCCAGTCATATCACACTCTCCAACTGCACTTAAGGAGGAGGAGACTGATGCGTCTGCATAATGCACATACGGGGGTATAACACAGAGGACATCGACGCTGTAATAAATAGTCACCTATGGATGCCTGTTTAGACGTTGTCTTATAAATTCTCCACTAGTTTTGGATTTATTCTATTTGGAACCTGGACACACTGAGTCTCTGAACTGGATACACCGTGACTTCGTTTATTTGCTCTTAAGCAAAATGTCGGACAGAACAATGGCGCGGCAAGTACTGCTGTTTATTTGGTTTCTCTCTCTCAGTTCGGCTCTCGGGCAGGTCAGTTACTCTATTCCTGAGGAAATGGCGAAAGGCTCTTTAGTCGGGAACATAGCGCAGGATTTGGGTTTAGATTTAAAGAGACTGAAATCGGGTAAAGCGCGTATTTATACAGGAGACAGCGCTGAATACATCGAGCTGAATAAAGAAAGAGGAGTCCTCCTTATCAAAGAGAGAATAGACCGAGAGACGCTGTGCGGACAGACAACGCCTTGCGCGCTACATTTACAGATTATTCTCGATAATCCTATGGAACTGTTTAGGGTAACTGTCGAAATTATAGACATAAATGACAATTCTCCTATTTTTAAAAGAGATGAGAGACGATTTGAGATAAGCGAATCAGCAGTTGTAGGATCTAAATTCATGCTGGAGAAAGCGATAGATGCAGACATTGGCGCAAATGACCTACAAAGCTATTTTCTACAACCTACTGATCATTTTAATTTAAAACTTCATGGTCAGAGTGATGGGAGTAAAAAGGTTGAAATGATTCTACAAAAGCCTTTAGACCGAGAAAAACAAGAAAACATGTCTCTGATATTAACCGCAATAGATGGTGGAGAACCACCGAAATCAGGAACAGTTCAGATTCATGTTACAGTGCTTGATGCAAACGATAATGCTCCAGTTTTTACTAAGCCTATATACAGAGCGATAATTACAGAAAACTCCCAGAATGGCACGCCACTTATCACTGTTAGTGCTTCTGATTCAGATAAAGGGACAAATGGAGATGTCAGTTATTTAATTGCAAACAGTGACGGTGTATCTGACATTTTTAATATTAATGAAAATGGATTGGTGACGTTAGTAGGAAAAATTGACTTTGAAACATCTAAACATTACCAAATTGATATAGAAGCAGTAGATAATGGTGGACTGTCTGATTCTAGCAAAATAATGGTCGACGTGATTGATATAAATGATAACGCGCCCGTCATCACAGTTATGTCAAAATCTAATGCAATACCTGAGGATTCTCCGCAGAGTACTGTGACTGCCATTATCAGTGTTAACGATCCGGATTCTGACAGTAACGGACAGGTTCATTGCAGTGTAAATGAAAACATTCCTTTTACAATCAAATCAACTTCTAATGGATTTTATAGCATTGTGACAGACAGTGATTTAGACCGAGAGCGCGAGTCTGAGTATAACATCAGTGTGACGTGCGCTGATGAGGGCGTGCCCTCTCTCTCCAGCAGCGTCACTCTCTCCTTACAGATATCAGATGTGAATGATAACGCGCCTGTCTTTGACAAGAGCTCATATGAGGCCTCTGTTCAAGAAAATAACACACCGGGTCTTTCCATATTCACAGTCAGAGCCAGAGACGCAGATTTTAACCAGAATGCCCGTGTGTCTTACATACTGGAGGACTCGTCGGTTAACGGAGTGCCCGTCTCCTCGTTAGTGTCCGTTAGTGCTGATAGTGGAGTCATACACGCAGTGCGATCTTTCGATT
Organism: Ptychobarbus kaznakovi; assembly: GCA_027422405.1. Classification (NCBI taxonomy): domain Eukaryota; kingdom Metazoa; phylum Chordata; class Actinopteri; order Cypriniformes; family Cyprinidae; genus Ptychobarbus; species Ptychobarbus kaznakovi. Next base: position 5,941,617 of record CM049811.1, read on the forward strand.
ACGAGCAGATCAAAGATTTCCAGTTCCGCGTAAAAGCGCAGGACGGAGGAAATCCTCCTCTCAGCAGCAACGTGAGCGTGAAAATAATGATTCAGGACCAGAATGACAACGCGCCTCAGGTTCTGTATCCGGTCCAGTCAGGCGCTTCTGTGGTGGCTGAAATAGTGCCTCGTTCTGCAGATGTGGGTTATCTGGTGACTAAAGTGGTGGCTGTTGATGTGGACTCTGGACAGAATGCCTGGCTCTCATATAAACTGCAGAAAGCCACAGACAGGGCGCTGTTTGAAGTGGGCTTACAGAATGGAGAAATAAGAACTGTGCGTCAAGTGACAGATAAAGATGCTGTGAAACAAAGACTCACTGTTGTAGTGGAGGACAACGGGCAGCCCTCTCGATCAGCTACAGTCAATGTTAACGTGGCGGTGGCGGACAGCTTCCCTGAAGTGCTCTCGGAGTTCACTGACTTTACGCACGACAAGGACTACAACGACAACCTGACTTTCTATCTGGTCTTGGCCTTGGCTGTAGTTTCGTTTCTCTTTATCGTGTCTATCATCGCCATACTGTCAGTCAAATGCTACAGATGGAGACGCGAGCAGATGTTTTACAAATCTGGAGCGAATCTTCCAGTTATTCCGTATTATCCGCCTCTTTACGCAGACGTAGGGGGCACAGGAACTTTACAGCACGTGTACAATTATGAGGTTTGCAGAACCACTGACTCCAGAAAGAGTGATCTGAAATACGGCAGACCTTGCAGTGAAAGCATCATTAGTCTGGACAGCAGCGGAACACAGACACTCACGCATGCGCAAAGGGAGAGACTGAAGTTTGATGATTGTGAGGATCAGGTGAGAATTAGCCAATTTTTATATTCTTTAGTGTTCCTCATATTTATTGTCTTTATTTTCGTTTTAAATGTTGACTATGTCGTGTCATGACGTTTCTGTTTTGCTATAAAATATTTTAATATATGAATCGTTACATTATTACTTTTTGTCCTCTGGTTTGTATTGAACGGTTATTTTTCTATGCTTGACTTGCCCTGTTTGTGTTGGTGCGCACTGTAATAAATTTTTGTTAGGAAATGACACCCTGTGGTTGTCAGGTAAGAGTTTTCTTATCAAGTATTTTTTGTCACGCCTAAAACCATTCAGAGCTGCAAACTGCTCTATAAATTTGGATAGAATAACGCATACAAAATCAGATTTCCATATTCATATTTTCAACAACAGTGAAAGGTTTTAGATTTTAAATATTATACAGATTTTATTTAAATGATCGCAGAGCCTTTCTACAAACAGATTTGTTTAAAAAAATTGTAACCAGACATTATGTTTATTTTACGTAAAATTTGCCCTCATCCAAGTGCAATTTGCACCGACCTTTTTAATAGAATTATCTCTAATAATAAAGCAGAATATACGTTTGCACTGTTTTTGGTATTGTTGTTGTCGGGTTTTTATTTATTTACTTTTTAAATAGCGTTTAGAATATAGGGTAATTTCTAGTTGGATTTACAAACTTTTTTACAATAGTTGTGTGTGTGTGCATGAATGAGTCCCACTGCATTAGTTTCATAAAGGGATATTATTTATATTTTATTTATTTTTCATTTGTTTGTTTTTTTGATTCCATTTAATCATGTTTGAGGTCCTAGGTTAATATATAACATATATATATATATTGTATGAGCAAAAACTATTTATTGGCTTTTTTATATATTGTTAACAAAGTTTTAATGTAATATTTGTCTGATGCACTAAGTGCCGCTGTTGGTCAGTGTTTCTGTGTAACAGACACTCGTTTTTCGATCCTCCTCCACTTTCTGACATCACATTCTGCAGAATCTCTTTCATTCAGATGGTCTCCTCTTTGCACTAAGGCATCTAGAGATTCGCTTACATGTTTTTTTGATGAAGATGGATGTTTTTCTAACTTTGGGAACCTTCTGTTCTTCGACTTTTCCTCTGTAGTGGAATAGAAGACTTAGATTATGTCGGTTCTTTGTTGTTTTTACGCGCAAAGAGGCGCATCTTCGACGCGGATTTCATCATGGCTAATGCAGCCTCTCGTGCTGTGCGTCTTTGTCATGGCCGTTGCGCGCGGGCAGGTCCGTTATTCTATTCCAGAGGAGATGACAAAGGGCTCGTTGGTGGGAAATATCGTTCAGGATCTCGGTTTGGATGTAAAGAGGCTGAAATCTGGTCGAGCGCGGATCTTTACGGAGGACAGTCGTGAGTACATCGGTCTGAATGTGGATAAAGGGACTCTGGTAGTGAAAGAGAGGATAGATAGAGAGGAGCTGTGCGCCCAAGTGTCTCCCTGCTCCTTACATTTTCAGATCATTCTAGAAAACCCCATGGAGCTGCATAGAATTGATGTAGAAATATTAGATATCAATGATCATGCTCCTGTTTTCTTAAAAAAAGAGATACATCTTCAGATTAGTGAAGGAGCATTACCTGGAGCCAGATACTCTATTGATAGCGCTAATGATCCTGATGTAGGTTTAAATTCACTTCAGACGTATAAATTAAATCCAAACGACCATTTTGTGCTCAAAACGTTGTCTCACACTGACGGTACTAAATATGTCGAAATGATCTTACAGACTCTATTAGACAGAGAAAAACAGGAGGAGTATAACCTGATTTTAACCGCGTTTGACGGTGGATCCCCCCAGAAAACTGGAACCTTAAAAATTAACATTATTGTTTTGGATGCAAATGACAACGCGCCTGTTTTTAGTCAGTCTGTATATACAGCACTTGTACCTGAAAATGTCGCCGATGGGATCATTAATCTTAAAGATTAGTGCAACCGACGCAGATCAAGGAACAAATAATCAAGTTTCTTATTCATTTTCTCAAAGTAGTGACAGTATCTTAGATACATTCAATATTGATCTAACAAATGGTGATATTACAGTTATTGGCCCTCTCGACTTTGAGAAATCAAAGAAATACGAGCTGAATGTGGTGGCGACAGACATTGGTGGTTTAACAGATACTGCTAAAGTGATGGTGGAAATTACAGATGTTAATGACAATGCCCCTGTAATTAATGTAATATCTTTCTCAAACCCTTTGCCAGAAAATTCGGCTCCTGAGACTGTGATAGCGATGCTGAATGTTAAAGATTTAGATTCTGGGAAAAATGGACAGGTGAGATGTTTAATTAATCCTAGTTTACCATTCCGAATAAGACAATCATCCTCAAATTTCTACAGTTTAATCACTGATCAGCTTTTAGACCGTGAAATAATATCCGAGTATAATATCACGATAACAGCTATTGATGAGGGCTCGCCTTCTTTCTCTACTAATAAAACACTGACTCTGAAAATCTCTGATGTCAATGACAACGCCCCTGTGTTTCAGCGTCAGTCATACACCGCATATGTGATGGAAAATAATTCACCCGGAGTCTCTGTTTTATCTGTTAAAGCGCATGACAAAGACTCTGGCAATAACGCGCGTATTTCATATTTTCTAGAAGATATTCTCGTGAATGGCGTCTCTGCATCGACGATTATTTCAGTGAATGCAGAGAGCGGAGATATTCTTGCTGTTCGTTCGTTTGATTATGAGCAAACAAAAGAATTTAACATTCGCGTAAAAGCGCAGGACGGAGGAAATCCTCCTCTCAGCAGCAACGTGAGCGTGAAAATAATGATTCAGGACCAGAATGACAACGCGCCTCAGGTTCTGTATCCGGTCCAGTCAGGCGCTTCTGTGGTGGCTGAAATAGTGCCTCGTTCTGCAGATGTGGGTTATCTGGTGACTAAAGTGGTGGCTGTTGATGTGGACTCTGGACAGAATGCCTGGCTCTCATATAAACTGCAGAAAGCCACAGACAGGGCGCTGTTTGAAGTGGGCTTACAGAATGGAGAAATAAGAACTGTGCGTCAAGTGACAGATAAAGATGCTGTGAAACAAAGACTCACTGTTGTAGTGGAGGACAACGGGCAGCCCTCTCGATCAGCTACAGTCAATGTTAACGTGGCGGTGGCGGACAGCTTCCCTGAAGTGCTCTCGGAGTTCACTGACTTTACGCACGACAAGGACTACAACGACAACCTGACTTTCTATCTGGTCTTGGCCTTGGCTGTAGTTTCGTTTCTCTTTATCGTGTCTATCATCGCTATACTGTCAGTCAAATGCTACAGATGGAGACGCGAGCAGATGTTTTACAAATCTGGAGCGAATCTTCCAGTTATTCCGTATTATCCGCCTGTTTACGCAGACGTAGGGGGCACAGGAACTTTACAGCACGTGTACAATTATGAGGTTTGCAGAACCACTGACTCCAGAAAGAGTGATCTGAAATACGACAGACCTTGCAGTGAAAGCATCATTAGTCTGGACAGCAGCGGAACACAGACACTCACGCATGCGCAAAGAGCAAAACTGAATAATGAGGATTCTTTTGATCAGGTGAGCTGATATGAATGGTTATGAATATGAACTTTATCAGTTTTATTGTGCACGCTTTAGCTGTATCATTTATAATTTATGAAGCTGTAGTTGAAATTTACTGTACTGATTGCATTTTCGAGACTATACATTTTTCACACTTGTTCATATCACAACCATAACTTTAATTTTTTTATTGGAAAATGCACGCAGACACAATATTATTTTATTTTTGTAATTTCACTATGATATTTTTGTTCTGCGTATGTGTACATGAGCGAGTCTCATTGAATTGTGCCTGCATTACTTAGGCTTTTGGCTTTTGACTGTTTGCTTTCCTTTTATTCCTAGATGTTCCGTTCAGAACATAATCTTATTAATATTTCAGCAAAAGTCTGCTGCAAAGTACACTCTTCTTGCTCATACAGAACCATGCTTTAATGCGTATATAGGACCTTAATGGTGTTATAAATAACCTTTTTAATCATAGTTTTTCATTAATACATATAATTAATATTAGTATTATTTGTATCTGCCTGGTACTTGTAATATCTGATAATATAAGTGTTTATTAGGGTTTTACAGAAAATTCAATTTTAGATTTATTTTTATTGATGAAATTGTAGTGACAATGTTCTAACAACAGTTATTAGTAGAATATATTAATGAATGGCAATGGACATTGAACATAAATAAATGCTTTTAAAACAAAATAGAACATAAAACAGTGTATTGAAGACCAAGCTTAAAATATCTTAACTTTAAGTAAATCATTATCTGTATTTGATGTGATTGAATACTTCTGTGATGTCTGTAACCTCATATATTTCTACCAATTTTTGTTTATGTGTGTTTTGAAGGCCAAAAGTAGTTTATGAGCACTTTATGCTCATATATGCATAAACCCTAGCGTACTTACTTAGTGAAGAAGAGGAGAGTATCCTTAACTGAATAGAGCTAGTGTACATGTTCTCTTAAACTAAAAAGAGAAAAGATATACAATTAGCATTTGAAAGTTATAATTATAGTAAGAAATATACCGTTGACAGCCTGTGTAGTTGGATCACTCTCCAGATCTTAGCGGTTAGGGTTTCACATTTAACCACAACAGCAGCATGTTGTGTGAATTAAGTATGTTTTTATTGACATGCAAAATTGTCAAGTGCTTATAACAACAGTTATTAGCTGAATACATTAATGAATGACATTGTGAATTACATAAAGAAGTAAAACACAAAAATAGATGTGATGAAAACCAAGTTTCAGTGACATCAATATATATGCCTTTAAGTCCATTATTTTGGTGTGATTAAGTATTTTTCTCTGCAGGTTGTAGGATGTGATACATCTGAAATACACAATTGTTTAGAGTTACAGTGTGTCCATGTGTTTATGTAAAAACAAATATATAGTATGATATCAATGGGATAGTTTTCATATTTTTCTGTGATAGGCATGCTTATACAGAAACCCATTAAAAAGTCTCTATAAATTCTTTGTAGTGGAGAAGAGGAGAGAAGTTCCCAAAGCTTAGCAGAGCTGCACACACTTAGGTTATATGTGACCAAAAACCCATGTTTGTTTGGAAACCGGTTACAATTTTAAAGTTACATTTGTATTTAAATTTTCATTTACCTGTTGAGATTGTTGAAAGTCTGTGTAGTTGGATCACTGAACTCAATAAAACAGTAATGAGGTGCTTTGACAGTTACAGATTTGAGGGCGGGAACAAAGAACCCTAAACTCTAACAAAGTCGGCATAAAAGGGTTCTTCAGAATGCTATGGTTCTAAATAAAAGCATTACTACATGTAAAGAACCTTTAACGAACCATATTTGTTTAGAGTGTGTATACTACTTGGGTCGCAATTCATGTCACTTTATTGCAGTTTTAATAGTTTTTTTTAGTGTAATATGTGTCTGATGCACTAAGTGCCGCTGTTGGTCAGTATGTTCGGGCTTTAAACGTTAGTTTTTAGATCCTCCTCTACTTTCTGACATCACATACTGCAGAATATATCTTTCATGCAGACGGTCTCCTCTTTACACTAAAGCATCGAGACATTCGATGCCTTGTATTTTTGCATGAACTTTGGTATTTTTCAATCTTCTGAATCATTTGTTCCTTGGTCTTTTTTTGTAGTGGAATAGAAGACTTGGATTATGTCGGTTCTTTGTTGTTTTTACGCGCAAAGAGGCGCATCTTCGACGCGGATTTCATCATGGCTAATGCAGCCTCTCGTGCTGTGCGTCTTTGTCATGGCCGTTGCGCGCGGGCAGGTCCGTTATTCTATTCCAGAGGAGATGACAAAGGGCTCGCTGGTGGGAAATATCGTTCAGGATCTCGGTTTGGATGTAAAGAGGCTGAAATCTGGTCGAGCGCGGATCTTTACGGAGGACAGTCGTGAGTACATCGGTCTGAATGTGGATAAAGGGACTCTGGTAGTGAAAGAGAGGATAGATAGAGAGGAGCTGTGCGCCCAAGTGTCTCCCTGCTCCTTACATTTTCAGATCATTCTAGAAAACCCCATGGAGCTGCATAGAATTGATGTCGAAATATTAGATATCAATGATCACGCTCCTGTTTTCGCTAGAAAGGAAATAGATTTTCAAATAAGTGAATCTGCTACCCGGGGCTCGATTTTCATTAGACAGCGCTCAGGATCCGGACACTGGCACTAACGCGCTTAAGTCATATTTGTTAAATCCAACAGATCATTTTGATTTAAAGGTCCTATCACGAAACGATGGCTCGAAATACGTCGAAATGGTTCTCCAAGTGCTTTTAGACAGGGAGACTCAGGAGGAACACCAATTAACCCTTACAGCCTTCGATGGTGGCAGTCCTCAGAAAACTGGCACCGTTAGGATAAGTGTTAGGGTCATAGACGCAAACGATAATGCCCCTGTTTTCAGTCTGCCTGTTTACAGTGTTTCTTTATTTGAGAATTCACCAAATGGTGCTGTAGTCATCAAAGTAAGCGCCACTGATAATGACCAAGGCGTAAACGGTGAGATTGCATATTCCTTTTCACGCAGTTCAGGAAAAGCACTTGATTTATTCCATATTGACACAAAAACAGGTGAAATTACCGTTAAGGGGGATTTAGATTACGAGAGGGCAAAGCAGTTTGAGTTAAACATAGATGCGACGGACAAAGGTGGCTTAACTGATTCTAGTAAAGTGGTAATCGACATTATAGATGTAAATGACAACCCCCCTGTTATAAGCGTGATTTCATTTTCTAACCCAATACCCGAGGACGCAGCGCCAGAAACTGTAATAGCGATGCTGAATGTCAAAGATTTGGATTCAGGGAAAAACGGGCAGGTTAAATGTTCAATTGCTACAGATTTGCCGTTCAAAGTGAAATCATCTGCGCAGAATTTCTATAGTTTAATCACAGATCAAATTTTAGACCGTGAAAAAATGTCTGAATATAATATCACAATAACAGCTATTGATGAGGGCTCGCCTTCTTTCTCTACTAATAAAACACTGACTCTGAAAATCTCTGATGTCAATGACAACGCCCCTGTGTTTCAGCGTCAGTCATACACCGCATATGTGATGGAAAATAATTCACCCGGAGTCTCTGTTTTATCTGTTAAAGCGCATGACAAAGACTCTGGCAATAACGCGCGTATTTCATATTTTCTAGAAGATATTCTCGTGAATGGCGTCTCTGCCTCGACGATTATTTCAGTGAATGCAGAGAGCGGAGAGATTATTGCTCTTCGTTCGTTTGATTATGAGCAAACAAAAGAATTTAACATTCGCGTAAAAGCGCAGGACGGAGGAAATCCTCCTCTCAGCAGCAACGTGAGCGTGAAAATAATGATTCAGGACCAGAATGACAACGCGCCTCAGGTTCTGTATCCGGTCCAGTCAGGCGCTTCTGTGGTGGCTGAAATAGTGCCTCGTTCTGCAGATGTGGGTTATCTGGTGACTAAAGTGGTGGCTGTTGATGTGGACTCTGGACAGAATGCCTGGCTCTCATATAAACTGCAGAAAGCCACAGACAGGGCGCTGTTTGAAGTGGGCTTACAGAATGGAGAAATAAGAACTGTGCGTCAAGTGACAGATAAAGATGCTGTGAAACAAAGACTCACTGTTGTAGTGGAGGACAACGGGCAGCCCTCTCGATCAGCTACAGTCAATGTTAACGTGGCGGTGGCGGACAGCTTCCCTGAAGTGCTCTCGGAGTTCACTGACTTTACGCACGACAAGGACTACAACGACAACCTGACTTTCTATCTGGTCTTGGCCTTGGCTGTAGTTTCGTTTCTCTTTATCGTGTCTATCATCGCCATACTGTCAGTCAAATGCTACAGATGGAGACGCGAGCAGATGTTTTACAAATCTGGAGCGAATCTTCCAGTTATTCCGTATTATCCGCCTGTTTACGCAGACGTAGGGGGCACAGGAACTTTACAGCACGTGTACAATTATGAGGTTTGCAGAACCACTGACTCCAGAAAGAGTGATCTGAAATACGGCAGACCTTGCAGTGAAAGCATCATTAGTCTGGACAGCAGCGGAACACAGACACTCACGCATGCGCAAATGGAGAGACTGAATAATGAGGATTCTTTTGATCAGGTGAGCTAATATGAATAGTTATGAATATGAATTTATGGTCTTCATTTATTTATTCTTTCTATTTCTGGCTTTATCAGTTTTATTGTGCACTGTATTTCGTTTTTTTGGCTGTATGAATTTATGAAGCTGTAGTTGAAATTTACTGTACTGACAGCATTTTCGAGACTATACATTTTTCACACTTGTTCATTTCAAAACCATAACTTTTAAATTTTGTATCGGAAATTGCACGCAGACACAATATTCTTTTATTTTTGTAATTTCACTAAGATATTTCTGCGTATTTGCACATGAGCGAGTCTCATTGAATTGAGCCTGCATTACTTAGTCTATAGTTTATGTTTTGCTTTTTACTATTTCCTTTCTTTTTGTTCTTAGATGTTCGGTTCAGAACATAATCTTATTAATATTTCAGCAAAAGTCTGCGTTAATGCAAAGTACACTCTTAAGAAAAATGGTTCTAAACAGTACCAGAAAAGGTTTATTTTTTAACCTTTTTAAAGGGTTTCATACAGAACCATGCTTTGACAATGCTATATGTATATAGGACCTTAATGGTGTTATAAATAACCTTTTTAATCATAGTTTGTCATTAATACTATTATGTTAATACAATTAATATTAGTTTTATTTGTATATATTATTTATTATATTTATTTTTTTACCCCTCTATCTGCCTGGTCTTATAATCAATCTTACCTATCTTATATCTTATAATATACTTGTAATATCTGATAATATAAGTGTTTATTAGGGTTTTACAGAAAATCAGCAACAACGGGTCAATTTTATTTTTTATTTATTTTTATTGACGTGAAATTGTAGCAAAAATGACAATGTTCTAACAACAGTTATTAGTAGAATATATTAATGAATGGCAATGGACATTGAACATAAATAAATGCTTAAAAAGGTAAAACAAAATAGAACATAAAACAGTGTATTGAAGACCAAGCTCAGTAAAAATCTTTCATTTAATTAATCATTATCTGTAATTTGATGTGATTGAATGGCAGTTTCTCTCTGCAGATGATGAGGTTGTAGCATCTGAAATGCACAATTCAGTTTAGATATACAATGTGTCTGCTTTCATTTGTTTATGTGAAAACAATTGTTTATGAAGGCCAAAAGTAGTTTATGTGTGTGTGTCATGTAGCTGTGTGTGTGTGTGTGTGTATCCTTAACTGTAGTAGTACACGTACATGTTCTCTTAAACTGATATAGAAAAAACAATTGCATTTGAAAGTTATAATTTATGACATTTTAAGAAATACGTTATTTACCTGTTGAGAGTGTTGACAGTGTGTGTGTGTGTGTGTGTGTGTAGTTATGGTTTCACATTAAAACAACAATAACCACAACAGCAGCATGTTGTGTGAATTAAGTATGTTTTTATTGACATGCAAAATTGTCAAGTGCTTATAACAACAGTTATTAGCTGAATACATTAATGAATGACAATTGACAATGAACATGAATAAATACATAAAGAAGTAAAACACAAAAATAGATGTGATGAAAACCAAGTTTCAGTGAAACAATCACATTCCAATCAATATGATGCCTTTAAGTCCATTATTTTGGTGTGATTAAGTGGTGATTTTTCTCTGCAGATGATGAGGTTGTAGGGTTTACATCTGAAATACACAATTGAGTTTAGGTTTGTGCCCCACAAAAATGGACAGTATGTGAGCCCTTCACAATCTTAAAAGAAAAAAAGTGATAAAAGTAATGGGATAGTTTTCATATTTTTCTCTGACTAGGCATGCTTATACAGAAACCCAAGTAATAATTAAAAAGTCTAACAATATGTCTCTTTTACTAACTTTGTTATTAGCAGAGTATTGTAGGTTATATGACCAAAAACAAAGACCAAAAAAAAACAAAAAGATCGTTACAATTTTGGAAACGGTTACAATTTTAAAGTATTTCAAAAAATAAATCATACTTTGAGATTGTTGAAAGTCTGTGTAGTTGGATCACTGAACTCCAGAAAACAGTAATGAGGTGCTTTGACAGTTACAGATTTGAAAAACAAAAGGGCGGGAACAAAGAACCCTAAACTCTAACAAAGAACCATTTCGGCATAAAAGGGTTCTTCAGAATGCTATGGTTCTAAATAAAACATTACTACATGTAAAGAACCTTTAACGAACCATATTTGTTTAGAGTGTGTATACTACTTGGGTCGCAATTCATGTCACTGTCTGTATTGGTCTTTAACTGCATTTTTTAGTGTAATGTTTCTCTGATGCACTAAGTGCCGCTGTTGGTCAGTATGTTTGGGCTTTAAACATTAGATTTTAGATCCTCCTCTACTTTCTGACATCACATACTGCAGAATATATCTTTCATTCAGACGATCTCTGTTTAACACTGATGCATCGAGACATTCGCTGCCTTGTGTTCTCGGATGAACTTTGATATTTTTCAGTCTCTCTTAATATTTTGTTCTGGGTCTTTTCTTCTGTAGTGGAATAGAAGATTTGGATTATGTCGGTTCTTTGTTTTGACGCCCAAAGAGGCGCATCTTCGACGCGGATTTCATCATGGCTAATGCAGCCTCTCGTGCTGTGCGTCTTTGTCATGGCCGTTGCGCGCGGGCAGGTCCGTTATTCTATTCCAGAGGAGATGACAAAGGGCTCGCTGGTGGGAAATATCGTTCAGGATCTCGGTTTGGATGTAATGAGGCTGAAATCTGGTCGAGCGCGGATCTTTACGGAGGACAGTCGTGAGTACATCGGTCTGAATGTGGATAAAGGGACTCTGGTAGTGAAAGAGAGGATAGATAGAGAGGAGCTGTGCGCCCAAGTGTCTCCCTGCTCCTTACATTTTCAGATCATTCTAGAAAACCCCATGGAGCTGCATAGAATTGATGTCGAAATATTAGATATTAATGATAATGCTCCTGTTTTCATACACGCCGAGAAATACAGTTTCAAATAAGTGAATCTGCTATAACCTGGGGCCAAATTTTCTTTAGATAATGCGCAAGATTCTGATGTGGGTTTAAATACCCTTCAGAAATACACACTCAATCCGACTGATCATTTTTCTCTGAAAGAACAGACGGGAAATGATGGATTGAAATATGCTGAAATGATTCTACAAAAAACACTAGATAGAGAAAATCAAGAGGAGCATAAATTAATATTGACGGCGTTTGATGGCGGCAGTCCTCAGAAATCAGGCACTATTAAAATAAGCGTTCTTGTAATCGACGCAAATGACAATGCTCCTGTGTTTAGTCTCCCCGTGTACAGAGTTTCCTTATTGGAAAATTCAGCAAAGGGCACTAATGTCGTGAGCGTGACTGCAACTGATAAAGACAAAGGAACGAATGCTGAACTGACGTATTCTTTCTCACAAACATCAGGAAAGGCTTTAGAACTGTTCAATATAGATTCAGATAGTGGTGACATTACTGTTAACGGTGACCTGGATTTCGAGAAGTCAAAACATTTTCAATTGCATGTTGAAGCAACAGATAAAGGTGGCTTAACAGATTCCAGTAAAGTTATTATCGAATTAATTGACGTTAATGACAATGCACCCGTGATAAGCGTACTTATCATTTTCTAACCCTATACTCGAGGACGCAGCGCCAGAGACTGTGATAGCGATGCTTAATGTCAAAGATTTGGATTCTGGGAAAAACGGACAGGTGAAATGTTCTATTGCTCCAAATTTGCCGTTCAAAATACAATCATCCGCCTCAAATTTCTATAGTGTGAAAACTGATCAGTTATTAGACCGTGAAATAATATCCGAATATAATATCACAATAACAGCTATTGATGAGGGCTCGCCTTCTTTCTCTACTAATAAAACACTGACTCTGAAAATCTCTGATGTCAATGACAACGCCCCTGTGTTTCAGCGTCAGTCATACACCGCATATGTGATGGAAAATAATTCACCCGGAGTCTCTGTTTTATCTGTTAAAGCGCATGACAAAGACTCTGGCAATAACGCGCGTATTTCATATTTTCTAGAAGATATTCTCGTGAATGGCGTCTCTGCATCGACGATTATTTCAGTGAATGCAGAGAGCGGAGATATTCTTGCTCTTCGTTCCTTTGATTATGAACAAACAAAAGAATTTAACATTCGCGTAAAAGCGCAGGACGGAGGAAATCCTCCTCTCAGCAGCAACGTGAGCGTGAAAATAATGATTCAGGACCAGAATGACAACGCGCCTCAGGTTCTGTATCCGGTCCAGTCAGGCGCTTCTGTGGTGGCTGAAATAGTGCCTCGTTCTGCAGATGTGGGTTATCTGGTGACTAAAGTGGTGGCTGTTGATGTGGACTCTGGACAGAATGCCTGGCTCTCATATAAACTGCAGAAAGCCACAGACAGGGCGCTGTTTGAAGTGGGCTTACAGAATGGAGAAATAAGAACTGTGCGTCAAGTGACAGATAAAGATGCTGTGAAACAAAGACTCACTGTTGTAGTGGAGGACAACGGGCAGCCCTCTCGATCAGCTACAGTCAATGTTAACGTGGCGGTGGCGGACAGCTTCCCTGAAGTGCTCTCGGAGTTCACTGACTTTACGCACGACAAGGACTACAACGACAACCTGACTTTCTATCTGGTCTTGGCCTTGGCTGTAGTTTCGTTTCTCTTTATCGTGTCTATCATCGCTATACTGTCAGTCAAATGCTACAGATGGAGACGCGAGCAGATGTTTTACAAATCTGGAGCGAATCTTCCAGTTATTCCGTATTATCCGCCTCTTTACGCAGACGTAGGGGGCACAGGAACTTTACAGCACGTGTACAATTATGAGGTTTGCAGAACCACTGACTCCAGAAAGAGTGATCTGAAATACGGCAGACCTTGCAGTGAAAGCATCATTAGTCTGGACAGCAGCGGAACACAGACACTCACGCATGCGCAAAAAGGGAAACTGAATAATGACGATTCTTTTGATCAGGTGAGCTTGAGTGAATGATCCAACCCAATCTCATGAAGGTGAGTATAAATAGTGCTCCAAATGAAAATGAAAACTCGTGGTATTGATACGAAAAAAATGACTTTGGCGTGTGTATGCTACGCGATGGGTAGGATTAAGGTTGTGGGGTAGATGGGTATCATATGTACGCGAAAACTGCGTATCATATGCACGCCAACAAATTTAATATCATCCGGCTAAAAAAAACAATAGAAGCCCAATAGAAACCATCACATAAATTCCAATGATTTCCATTAAAATACCATTATAAACCATTAGCTTTTCCCAGTAAAACCATTACAAAATTCCCTTTTGTAGTGTGTTTTGGGCATTTTTCCAATAGGATTTAACATTCCACCAATAGAATCCATCACATACCAGTAGACACCCTTATAGTTTCCATTAAAACCAAAACAATTCCCATTATAACCATTAAATCCTTTACATTTTCTGTTGTGTTTTGGGCAGAGTTCTATTGTTTTTTTCAGCAGGGATATGCACGCGAAAAACGTGTATTATATGCACGCCAAACACGTTCTTATCATACATACTCCAAAGTCCGTTTTTTCGTATATCAGTACCACAAGTTTTATTTTTTATTTGGCATACTATTTATACGCATTTTCATGAGACCGGGCTCGAATGATCACGACTATGACTTTCTAGTGTCCATTTATACATATTTTTTCTCTTTCTGGCTTAATTGCTTTTATGGTTTTGCACTGTACTTTATTTATTTATTTATTTTTATATTTGTAATAGAAATTGCTGTGGTTGAAATGTACCATAACATTTTAGTGACTATACATTTTTCACACTTCAAATCAAAACCCCAACCTTTCTATATATATATATATATACAAAATAAATAATTCCAACACAGTCGTGTTTAAAATTGTATTTTGCCAGTTGCACACAGATATTAGATTGTATCTTTTAAATTTAGCTAATTTGTGCACTCAATGAATCGTACCTGATTTACTTAAGGGCTTTATTATATTTTCTACTTCGCTATTGACTATTTTCCTTTCATCATATTTTTATGTATTATTTTCAAAGCGTCATTTATTGATATTTTAGCAACATTCTGCCTAACCGCAAAGTGCGTTTATACTACTATGGTCGCAATTCATGTCATTATATGTATTGCACCTTATCAGTGTTTTGTCCTTTTTTATTTCATTGTAATATTTCTCTGATGCACTAAGTGCCGCTGTTGGTCAGTATGTTCGGGCTCTAAACACTCATTTTTAGATCCTCCTCTACTTTCTGACATCACATTACTGCAGAATTATCTTTCATTCAGACGATCTTCTCTTTACACTAAAGCATCGAGACATTCGCTGCCTTGTGTTTTCGGATGAACTTTTATATTTTTCAACCTCTCTGAATCTTTTGTTTGTTCAACTTTTCTTCTGTAGTGGAATAGAAGATTTAGATTATGTCGGTTCTTTGTTTTTACGCGCAAAGAGGCGCATCTTCGACGCGGATTTCATCATGGCTAATGCAGCCTCTCGTGCTGTGCGTCTTTGTCATGGCCGTTGCGCGCGGGCAGGTCCGTTATTCTATTCCAGAGGAGATGACAAAGGGCTCGCTGGTGGGAAATATCGTTCAGGATCTCGGTTTGGATGTAAAGAGGCTGAAATCTGGTCGAGCGCGGATCTTTACGGAGGACAGTCGTGAGTACATCGGTCTGAATGTGGATAAAGGGACTCTGGTAGTGAAAGAGAGGATAGATAGAGAGGAGCTGTGCGCCCAAGTGTCTCCCTGCTCCTTACATTTTCAGATCATTCTGGAAAACCCCATGGAGCTGCATAGAATTGATGTGGAGATATTAGATATCAATGATCATGCTCCAGTTTTCAATGAAAAAAGAGATTACTTTTCAAATAAGTGAATCTGCTTTGTCTGGGGCTCGATACTCTATCGATAGCGCTAATGATCCTGATGTAGATCTAAATTCTATTCAAACGTATAAATTAACCCCATCGGATCATTTCACTGTTAAAATACCTGCTCATCTCGACGATACAAAATACGTAGAAATGATTTTGCAAAAATCCCTTGACAGAGAAACTGGAGAAGAACATAAACTGATTTTAACTGCCTTCGATGGCGGAAACCCTCAAAAAACGGGCACTATCAAGATAAATATTATTGTTTTAGATGCAAATGACAACGCTCCTGTTTTCAGTCAGTCAATCTATAAGGCGTCTATTCCAGAGAATTGTCCTAAAGGATCCTCTGTGTTAAGGGTGAGTGCAACTGATAAAGACGTGGGATCTAATGGAGATGTTAACGTATTCTTTTTCACAGAGCAGTGAACGGTTATCTAACCTTTTCCAAATAGATTCCAGTACTGGAGATATTACAGTTAATGGTCCGTTAGATTTCGAGAAATCAAAAAAATATGAATTATACGTAGAAGCAACAGATAAAGGGAGATTAAGTGATACCAGCAAAGTACATATTGAAATTACTGATATAAATGACAATGCTCCTCTAATAAGTGTAATTTCATTTTCAAACCCAGTGCCGGAGAGTTCAGCACCAGAGACTGTAATAGCAATGCTGAATGTCAAAGATTTAGATTCTGGTAAAAACGGAATAGTTAAGTGCTACATTCCTCAGAATTTACCTTTTAAAATAAAGTCATCAAGCCCAAATTTTTACAGTTTAGTCACTGATGAGCTTTTGGATCGGGAGAAGGTCTCCGAATATAATATCACAATAACAGCTATTGATGAGGGCTCGCCTTCTTTCTCTACTAATAAAACACTGACTCTGAAAATCTCTGATGTCAATGACAACGCCCCTGTGTTTCAGCGTCAGTCATACACCGCATATGTGATGGAAAATAATTCACCCGGAGTCTCTGTTTTATCTGTTAAAGCGCATGACAAAGACTCTGGCAATAACGCGCGTATTTCATATTTTCTAGAAGATATTCTCGTGAATGGCGTCTCTGCATCGACGATTATTTCAGTGAATGCAGAGAGCGGAGAGATTCTTGCTGTTCGTTCGTTTGATTATGAACAAACAAAAGAATTTAACATTCGCGTAAAAGCGCAGGACGGAGGAAATCCTCCTCTCAGCAGCAACGTGAGCGTGAAAATAATGATTCAGGACCAGAATGACAACGCGCCTCAGGTTCTGTATCCGGTCCAGTCAGGCGCTTCTGTGGTGGCTGAAATAGTGCCTCGTTCTGCAGATGTGGGTTATCTGGTGACTAAAGTGGTGGCTGTTGATGTGGACTCTGGACAGAATGCCTGGCTCTCATATAAACTGCAGAAAGCCACAGACAGGGCGCTGTTTGAAGTGGGCTTACAGAATGGAGAAATAAGAACTGTGCGTCAAGTGACAGATAAAGATGCTGTGAAACAAAGACTCACTGTTGTAGTGGAGGACAACGGGCAGCCCTCTCGATCAGCTACAGTCAATGTTAACGTGGCGGTGGCGGACAGCTTCCCTGAAGTGCTCTCGGAGTTCACTGACTTTACGCACGACAAGGACTACAACGACAACCTGACTTTCTATCTGGTCTTGGCCTTGGCTGTAGTTTCGTTTCTCTTTATCGTGTCTATCATCGCTATACTGTCAGTCAAATGCTACAGATGGAGACGCGAGCAGATGTTTTACAAATCTGGAGCGAATCTTCCAGTTATTCCGTATTATCCGCCTGTTTACGCAGACGTAGGGGGCACAGGAACTTTACAGCACGTGTACAATTATGAGGTTTGCAGAACCACTGACTCCAGAAAGAGTGATCTGAAATACGGCAGACCTTGCAGTGAAAGCATCATTAGTCTGGACAGCAGCGGAACACAGACACTCACGCATGCGCAGAGAGGAAAAACTGAATAATGAGCATTCTTTTGATCAGGTGAGCTCGAGTCAATCGTTATAAATATGATTTTCTGTTTTTCATTTTAAATGTCAATTCCTTTTTTCCTGATTTCCTTAATATTTGAGTGTATGTGTTTACAAGCGGGCAGTGGCGGACTGGCCACCTGGAGCACCGGGAGTTTTCCCGGTGGGCCGCTGTACAATGTGTATACCCTTTGCGTAATATATATATATATATATATATATATATATATATATATATATATATATATATATATATATTGTGGTAAATGTAAGTATATCCTTCCATCGGCCCAGACGAAATACCCGGGCCACGCGGCCCACTTCATTCAAAAATTCTAATTAATTTAGCGTGCAGTGGCTCAAAAGCGCTCGTCAATTTCAAAATGTTTGACCGAGCCAATCAAAGTGTAGAAGGCGGGATTTACCGTTCACAGACGCTGAGCTGCGCGACTTGAATGCGAGCTGAGGTAAGATGTAAGCACCTAAACATGACGAGACAATTCAGCAATATTTGCCAACCGTTTAGTTAAACGGCAGAAATTAATTTTCAGGAATGCAAACTACGACTGGCCTTTTCAAATTTCTCAGATTTTAATACCGTTATTAGAGTCATCACAATGTAGGCTGCATAAAGCAGTTTTCAGCAGACATGAGATAAGAGTTCATGTAAATCTACTTTCTTCCGTGATTTCACATGTTTAAAAATCTATAAAATCATTCTCAATCTTACTCTAGAACAATGTAAATCTGAAGACGTTTGCTTTCGAGTGCTGTGCATAGGAAAGTGATTTACATAATAGGCTTATTACAAATATAATTTGCTTATTAATTCACATGCATTAGCCTATTTTATATACACACTGGTGCTTAAAAGTTTGAAATAATTAAGGCTTTTTATTTATTTGTTTATTTGAAAGAAGATTTAATTTATTTGATCAAAAATACAGTAAAAACAATAGCCTAATATTATGAAATATTACACTTAAAATAGTGTTTTCTATTTAGGATGTTTTAAAATGTAATTTATTTCTGTGATCAAAGCTGAATTTTCAGCATCATTACTCCAGTCTTCAGAGTCCCTTCAGAAATCACTCTAATGCTGCCTAATTTGCTGCTTAATTATCAGTTATTATATGTGATCAATTATTAATAATGGTTTTATTATTGGTATAATGGTTCTCAGTTAAAAAACTGCATTTATATGAAATATGAGTACTTTGTAATGTGTAAATATATTTACTGTCACTTAAATCAATTTAATCAAAGTCCCTTTTTGTATTTTATAATCTTTGATTTAATGCAACATTGTTGAAGAAAAATATTAATTTCTAATTTCTAATCGTACCCAAGACTGAATGGTATCACATTTTCCAAAAAAATATTAAGCAGCACAACAGTGTTCAACATTCATAATAAAATGAAAATTCAGCTTTGATCACAGCAATCAATTATATTTTACTATATAGTCGCATGGAAGACAGCTATTTTGAATTGTAACATTATATATTTCACAGTCCTTTTTACTGTATTTTTCATCATCAAAATAAATTGTATACTTTTTTCCACAATGGAAGCTCTATTCCTTAAAATGATAGATGTCAAGCTCCTGCAAAAGGACAAATACTGTATATGACCAATAGAAAAGCACCGTAACAGTCCACATTCTGCACTATTCAAGTCTTCTCTAGACGATACCAGAGTATTGTGTCATATGGACTGATAATATTGGTATTTAACTTTAGTGATATTAAACTGTCCCTTGTAAAAAGTATTTAAGATTATTTACTATTTGCCATATACAACAGAAAAGACCAATTATAATGTCAAGAATATGCCACTCATGTATGGTGTGGTGCGGTGTGGTGCAGACCGGTTTGGTGGGCCGCTGTGAGCCAAAAAGTCCAGGGTCTCTTTTTGGCCCCAGTCCACCCCTGCAAGTGGTATCAATCACGCCATATTCTTCGTACCTTAACTTTCAAGTTGTTCCAATCTAACATTTGTGTTAAAAAATATATTATTATTAGTATTAGCATTATTATTTATTTATTTATTTCAATTTTTATTACGATTTGCTCTGTATCAAACCATTTCCAAGGCAATATATATTTTATACTCCAAGTGCCGCTGTTGGTCAGTATGTGGAGTATTTTAAACAGCCTTTCTTAGATCCTCCTCCACTTTCTGACATCATACAGTCTGCAGAATATCTCTTTCATTCCACACCGTCTCTTTCTAACATTGGATGGTTGAACCATCGAATGAATCTTCTTTTTACATCACTGATACTTTACATCCTTTCTAAGTATTTTTGTAAAAGAAGATTTGGATTATGTCGGTTATTTGTTTTTTACGCGCAAAGAGGCGCATCTTCGACGCGGATTTCATCATGGCTAATGCAGCCTCTCGTGCTGTGCGTCTTTGTCATGGCCGTTGCGCGCGGGCAGGTCCGTTATTCTATTCCAGAGGAGATGACAAAGGGCTCGTTGGTGGGAAATATCGTTCAGGATCTCGGTTTGGATGTAAAGAGGCTGAAATCTGGTCGAGCGCGGATCTTTACGGAGGACAGTCGTGAGTACATCGGTCTGAATGTGGATAAAGGGACTCTGGTAGTGAAAGAGAGGATAGATAGAGAGGAGCTGTGCGCCCAAGTGTCTCCCTGCTCCTTACATTTTCAGATCATTCTAGAAAACCCCATGGAGCTGCATAGAATTGATGTAGAAATATTAGATATAAATGATCATGCTCCTGTTTTTAATAGAAAAGAGATGCACTTTCAGATAAGCGAGCTTGCAGTTCCCGGTGCTCGCTTTTCATTAGACAGTGCGCACGATCCTGATGTTGGATTAAATACGCTTCAAAGGTACACTTTGATGCCAACTGATTATTTTTCATTGAAAGAACAGTCGCGAAGTGACGGTACAAAATACGTTGAGATGGTTTTGCAGTCGCCATTAGACAGGGAGAGAGATGAAGAACTGAAACTAACCCTGACTGCATTTGACGGAGGGAACCCTCAAAAATTCGGAACAGTTAAAATAAGTGTCACGGTTATTGATGCAAATGACAATACTCCAGCTTTCAGTCAGTCGGTGTACAGAGTTTCTTTAGCAGAAAATACAGCAATAGGTACAGTGGTGCTGAAAGTAAGTGCTACAGACAAAGATAAAGGATCGAATGGTGAGGTGACATATTCGTTTTCACAAAGCTCTGGAAAAGATGTAGAACTTTTTAGAATCGATGAGAATACTGGGGAAATTTGCGTAAATGGCCTTTTGGATTATGAAAAATCAAAGCAATACGAACTGAATCTTGAGGCCATGGATAAAGGAGGACTAACAGATAATAGTAAAGTGCTTATCGAATTGACTGATGTTAATGACAATGCACCTGTTATCAGCGTTATCTCATTTTCCAGTCCCATCCCAGAGGACTCCACTCCAGACACAGTGATAGCGATGCTGAACATTAAAGATATAGACTCCGGTAAAAACGGACAATTTAAATGCTTCGTTAATTCAGATTTGCCATTTCGCATTAAATCTTCCTCTTCAAATTTTTACACTTTAGTTACTGATCAGATTTTAGACCGTGAAAAAATGTCTGAATATAATATCACAATAACAGCTATTGATGAGGGCTCGCCTTCTTTCTCTACTAATAAAACACTGACTCTGAAAATCTCTGATGTCAATGACAACGCCCCTGTGTTTCAGCGTCAGTCATACACCGCATATGTGATGGAAAATAATTCACCCGGAGTCTCTGTTTTATCTGTTAAAGCGCATGACAAAGACTCTGGCAATAACGCGCGTATTTCATATTTTCTAGAAGATATTCTCGTGAATGGCGTCTCTGCCTCGACGATTATTTCAGTGAATGCAGAGAGCGGAGATATTCTTGCTGTTCGTTCGTTTGATTATGAGCAAACAAAATAATTTAACATTCGCGTAAAAGCGCAGGACGGAGGAAATCCTCCTCTCAGCAGCAACGTGAGCGTGAAAATAATGATTCAGGACCAGAATGACAACGCGCCTCAGGTTCTGTATCCGGTCCAGTCAGGCGCTTCTGTGGTGGCTGAAATAGTGCCTCGTTCTGCAGATGTGGGTTATCTGGTGACTAAAGTGGTGGCTGTTGATGTGGACTCTGGACAGAATGCCTGGCTCTCATATAAACTGCAGAAAGCCACAGACAGGGCGCTGTTTGAAGTGGGCTTACAGAATGGAGAAATAAGAACTGTGCGTCAAGTGACAGATAAAGATGCTGTGAAACAAAGACTCACTGTTGTAGTGGAGGACAACGGGCAGCCCTCTCGATCAGCTACAGTCAATGTTAACGTGGCGGTGGCGGACAGCTTCCCTGAAGTGCTCTCGGAGTTCACTGACTTTACGCACGACAAGGACTACAACGACAACCTGACTTTCTATCTGGTCTTGGCCTTGGCTG
Source organism: Ptychobarbus kaznakovi (assembly GCA_027422405.1). NCBI lineage: Eukaryota > Metazoa > Chordata > Actinopteri > Cypriniformes > Cyprinidae > Ptychobarbus > Ptychobarbus kaznakovi. The sequence continues at coordinate 5,963,904 of CM049811.1, forward strand.
TAGTTTCGTTTCTCTTTATCGTGTCTATCATCGCTATACTGTCAGTCAAATGCTACAGATGGAGACGCGAACGGATGTTTTACAAATCTGGAGCGAATCTTCCAGTTATTCCTTATTATCCACCTCTTTACGCAGACGTAGGGGGCACAGGAACTTTACAGCACGTGTACAATTATGAGGTGTGTGGCACAACTGACTCAAGAAAGAGTGATCTGAAATTTGTCCGACCTTGTAGTCAGAGCATCATTAGTTTGGACGGCGGTGGAACACAAACACTCACGCATATTCAGGAGCATAAACAGATATCCAGAGATACAGAAAACCAGGTGAGGTGTGTGGAATGACATTGTGTTTAATTTAATTACTTACATCAGATTTTTTTTAAACTGCATTTAAAAATATTAATTATTTGTTAGTGTGTTAAAATCTACACAATTTCCTTTAACTTTACATACGAGACTTTTGTCTTTGTTTAAAAGTGATTTTTATTGTTTCATCTTGTTTTGAAGAGAAACAGTGTGCTTTTCTCCACCGTAGGTCATTCACAACGATGTGCGTAAAACTTGATGTTGCCGCTTGCACCCTGCTCCAGTACCACCGTTTTCATAGACAGCTCTATAAAGCACCTGTGACAAGCATTTTGCAGTTCTTTGATTGAACCCTAAGCGTCGCTGTTGGTTGATAAGGTAGATCTGTCTGATTTTATGCATCATACACGCCTTCCGTGCCACTTTCGGATGAAAGGGCTGTGCATTTAGCACAAAGCAGTGCGCACCGCAAAAACTGGACGATGCTTTGAACAGACCGTGTTCTTACTCTGGTTCGTTTTTAATATTCACTTTAATATTACATATATTTTGTAATCTTTTCTGCGCTGTCAAGTGGATATTTTATATACTTTTGTTGAGAGATTAATCGAAGCGCCGTCATCAACATGAGAAAGAAGGATTGTCATTCTGCATGGCCGCCGTGTGCTCTTCTGTTCTTTGTACACTTTCTCTGTGGCGCGTACGGACAGGTCCGTTACTCCGTGCCAGAGGAGATGACACCTGGTTCATTCGTCGGAGACATAGTTAAAGACTTAGGTCTTGAGATTAAAAGGCTGACAACGGGGAAAGCGCGGATATTTACAGCAGGTGGCCGCGAATATGTTGCGCTGGACCGGGAGAAAGGGCACATCATTATTAAGGAGAGAATCGACAGGGAGCTTTTGTGCGCTGGCGCTGTATCCGCGTGTAGTCTGAGCTTTGAAGTCATCTTAGAAAGTCCCATCGAGCTCTATCGCATCACCATAGAAGTACTGGATGTTAATGACAACAGTCCTGCGTTTCCAAGAGGTGAAATTACATTAGAAATCAGTGAGTCTGCTTCCACCGGAGCGCGTTTTACTGTGGATAGCGCAGTTGATCCTGATGTCGGCATTAACAGTATTCAGAGTTATTCAGTTCATCCTACTGATCATTTTACACTAAAGACACAGAGTCGATCTGGCAGCGGTAAAAACGTAGAGCTTGTTTTGCAAACACCTTTAGACAGAGAGAAACAAGAACATTTATATTTGACTATAACTGCTACAGATGGAGGCAACCCCAAAGCGCTCTGGCACGGTAAAAATAAATATTATTGTTTTAGATAAAATGACAATGCTCCAGTTTTTCCAAAAGGATACAAATACAGAATATCTATCCCAGAAAACACAGCGAAAGGAGCCGTTGCTGGTTACTGTTAATGCAACTGATGCGGATACTGTCTCAAATTGCACAAATTGGATATTATTTCGAGCACACCACACCCAAAATCCGAGACCTGTTTTCTGTCGATCCATCCAGCGGTGAAATAAGATTGATTGGTGAGCTTGATTTTGAGGAGTCTGCTATACATGAGTTTAAAATTCAAGCTAAAGATCAGGGGGGGTTATCAGATTCCTCTGAGGTGATTGTGGAAGTTACAGACGTAAATGATAACGCACCAAAAATTACGCTTATGTCTTTTTCTAACAATATACCTGAAAATGCACCTCTTGGAACCGTAGTGGCCATGATAAATATACAAGACAGCGATTCTGAAGAAAACGGAAAGATCACCTGTTTTATTGATAGGGACCTTCCGTTTAAAATCGAATCATCTTTGACTAATTATTACAGTATCGTCACGGACTCCGAGCTAGACAGAGAAGACATATCTGAGTATAATATTACCATCACAGCCAAAGATAGCGGTAGTCCTTCATTGTTTAGCAAAAATATTTTGAACGTAAAGATCACTGATGTAAATGATCACGCCCCGCAGTTTGAGCAGGATTCGTATAATGCGTATGTGATGGAGAATAATTCACCATCTCTATCTTTGTTCAGTGTTAAAGCACACGACGCAGATTTGGGAGCGCACGCACGCGTATCATACTTCATTTCAGATAATGATTTGAACGGCACGCCAATTTCGTCATTAGTTTCTATCAACTCTGACAGTGGGACTGTTTATGCAACAAAATCGTTTGATTATGAACAATTAAAATCTTTTACAATCAAAGTGAAAGCGCAGGATGGAGGCTCCCCTCCTCTCAGCAGCAACGTGAGCGTGAAAATAATGATTCAGGACCAGAATGACAACGCGCCTCAGGTTCTGTATCCGGTCCAGTCAGGCGCTTCTGTGGTGGCTGAAATAGTGCCTCGTTCTGCAGATGTGGGTTATCTGGTGACTAAAGTGGTGGCTGTTGATGTGGACTCTGGACAGAATGCCTGGCTCTCATATAAACTGCAGAAAGCCACAGACAGGGCGCTGTTTGAAGTGGGCTTACAGAATGGAGAAATAAGAACTGTGCGTCAAGTGACAGATAAAGATGCTGTGAAACAAAGACTCACTGTTGTAGTGGAGGACAACGGGCAGCCCTCTCGATCAGCTACAGTCAATGTTAACGTGGCGGTGGCGGACAGCTTCCCTGAAGTGCTCTCGGAGTTCACTGACTTTACGCACGACAAGGACTACAACGACAACCTGACTTTCTATCTGGTCTTGGCCTTGGCTGTAGTTTCGTTTCTCTTTATCGTGTCTATCATCGCTATACTGTCAGTCAAATGCTACAGATGGAGACGCGAGCAGATGTTTTACAAATCTGGAGCGAATCTTCCAGTTATTCCGTATTATCCGCCTGTTTACGCAGACGTAGGGGGCACAGGAACTTTACAGCACGTGTACAATTATGAGGTGTGTGGCACAACTGACTCAAGAAAGAGTGATCTGAAGTTTTTGCAGCCCTCTAGTCAAAGTGTTTTAAACTTTGACATGAGTGGCACAAGAACTGTGCCAAAGCACAACAGGAATACAGAAGATGTTAGTGCAGAGGTGAGATTTCTTTATGTGACTTCTACAGTATTGCTTACAGTTTCCCAAAATATTTATACAGAATCTTTTTTTTTGCCTTTCTAAAGTTGCTTTTCTTCATTATGTGTGCTTAGTGTGTTTGACACTAACATCAACTGCTGTTTTTGTGATGTTTAGTGGATGTATGAAGTTGGTTTTCCTCAAATTCACACAGGTGAGCAAGCAAAGGAACCACAGGAATAGAGAATCACATAAACTGTGAACATGATCCACTAATGCTTCACAAACACTACGTTGTTTTTAACAGTAAATCAATTGATTTAAAGTGTGCTTGTGCTGTTTAATTGTTTTAAATAATGATATTTGTCATTTAGTGTATTGACATTCACACATTTTTGTGGAGCTTCAGTGTCTAAATACCTCTGTAGCTACTGTATGTTCATAGAAAAGTCCAGTGGCATCACAATCAGTCATTTAGTATGTGTCAGCTGTTGTCAGGAGGAGAAAACAGGAAACACGCTCTGATCTCACAGTCTGCAGAGTCGTGGGGGACGGATTGTGTGTTGAGAGGCGAGTCGAGGCTAATGCAGCAAAATCCAAACCCAATCTTTGTTTTCATCAGAGGATAAATAACTTGCCACGCAACTGAATGCCAGCTCTGATATTTTGCATTCTCAAATATATCAGATTTTGTTTCATGCAGGAGATTCTGATGGTCCAAAGGGCAGTACAGCAGAGGAGAGAGAGATGGAGGGAGGAGGAGGACTAGTGTTGCAGAAAGAACAGGGACACTGCATACTATTTTTTCACTCACTGACCCATTTTCTGCTTCACATATATAATTGCCCTGATCATAGTGGCACTAAAATATATACTGATACACAGACCGTGTAAATTATTTTCAGGAGAAAGGGCAAATATGCGATTGTGAACAAGCTGAAGCAGGGATGTGGAGAGATGCGCTCTGCTTCTCTATATAAAACCACTGCAGTGCGATGCGGGCAGCCATTTTGAGACAGAACAACAATAAGAACATCTATAAAGCTGCACAGCTCTGTGACTACAGGCAACGCAGACACACAGTTTAGAATATAAAGATCATGACAAATTAACCACGTACAGACCATTGTGACAGCCTTGTAAGAGCGTAAACAAAAGATTACATTTTATTTTACATGTAAAAAAAAAAGCTGAACTTGTTTATCATATAACTATCACAAATGAGTTCTATAAACAAGTGCAGAAACACTTTGAGACTTAGAAATACCCATGTTTTCTACAGTAAACAGACATGCACATAATGAATTCGCTGTACGGAAGTATATTTGCTTCTTTGGAGTCATTTCAGCTTGACTTCAACTTTATAGCTTGTATATTTTGGTTTATTTTCCAGTGTACCCTACTGGCTTCTCTTTAATTAGACTCATTATCAGTTGTGGAGCCTCTATTCTCTGCAGCACATTAAAGAAAAGACATGTGGTAGTCAGATGTGCTGCTTGCTTATGGAAACTGCTACTATGGAAAGTTGCTACGTAACCATTTTAGTGACATTTTCAAGTCATTTTTCTCAAATAGAATAAAAAAGAGACACTAAATGTCTTTTGTGTCTACCGGAATTAAATGCAACGTCAATCATGCACAGACACTTTTTATGTTGTTTGTGTGTGGCAGGCACATCTGCATTTCTTCGGTTGTGACCGTGTGAACCGTTACCCTCTTTGCCTTTGGGTGTCCCACATCTGGCCTTCATTTCTCTAATCTTCAGTTCCTGGACTTATTAGTGCCTTTTCTTTAATGTACATCATAAATCCACATGCTCTTGAGCTTTGGGAGCTGTTTCCTCACAAATCACTGAAATTGGCTTCTTGCTTCAAAGCATTCTTAATTGGCACATCGTGTTGAGTAAAAGCCAATATGAAAGTTCAAGGACACTATTTCATATGTAAAACGGTCAAAATCAACTTTGTATCCTATGTTTCGCTTTACTATTACCTGACTGGTTGTATAGTGTTTTTGATTGTAATGCTTCCTTTAAGACATTTGTATGTTTACTTGGCTTAAAAAATTGTATTCCTAAAGTACAGCATATAGCTATCAAAGTCAGGTGTTTAAAATCTTAAAATGTCATTTTTTTGCGGTGGTTATAGCAAAAGGAAAGCATTTCATGTCTTTTTTGCTAGAAAAACTGTTTGTTTCCTGTCTCTTGAGCATCTTTAAATGAATTCTTATATTTTCTGTCCTTTTCTGCTTCTCACTTTGATGCAGCAGTGCATCTCTCCTTAAGAAATCTGTCTCTCAGGAGCTTTGTGAACAGGTGTGGCTCTCAGAACAGATTAATACAGGATGATTGTTGATTCGCAGAGGAATTCTGTTCTTTGAAACGCACATGCTCTTGTATACATGTGACGCAGATCGTACAGAATCATGCTGGTTTGTGGCGTCCATGCGCATCAGTCTGTGTGAGTTTGTGTGTATTGGTTTGTGT
>CM049811.1:5972209-6002346 GCA_027422405.1 Ptychobarbus kaznakovi
CCAATAATATGGAACAAACATTTGACTGGCAGTAAACATGATATTCACAATAGTTATATAGGCTACATCACCTGGTCCGTTTCATTGCACCTCAAACCCTATAAACCTTATAGTATGTCACATTTTGTTTCATATTTTCTCATTATATTCCCTTATATTCATTTGTACCATTTTTTTCTGAGTGCAGTTTGGCTGGTGTTTTTGAACACTGTGCTGTTGTATTTTAAAATAGACCAGCCTACATCTGAAATGTATTAAACTTTAGAAAAGTTATGGTATCTTTAAGATTTTCAGCGTCATTGTAGTTTGACTGGTGCTGTTGTATGTGATAGAGCTGTCTGAGTATATGTAGTTAGTCTGTGATACTAAAAGACTGTACTGTTGTTTGGATCGAGCTTAATTTCATTGTAGGAAGAGGTTGCTGACTGGTTTACTGGGAGCTGATTGGGTTGCAGATGGAGTGTGTGTGTGTGTGTGTGTGTGTGTGTGTGTGTGTGTGTGTGTGTGTGTGTGTGTGTGTGTGTGTGTGTGTGTGTGTGTGTGTGTGTGTGTGTGTGTGTGTGTGTGTGTGTGTGTGTGTGTGTGTGTGTGTGTGTGTGTGTGTGTGTGTGTGTGTGTGTGTGTGTGTGTGCTGTGTGTGTGTGTGTGTAGGGCAATAGTGTGTACGTGTGTGTGGTGTGTGTGTGTGTGTGTGTGCGTGTGTGTGTGTGTGTGTGTGTGTGTGTGTGTGTGTGTGGTGTGTGTGTGTGTGTGTGTGTGTGTGTGTGTGTGTGTGTGTGTGTGTGTGTGTGTGTGTGTGTGTGTGTGTGTGTGTGTGTGTGTGTGTGTGTGTGTGTTGAGTTGGCTGCGTGCAGGAGCAGGCGTTTAGCTGAGTGTCGCTGTCCGCCGCTGTAGTGCTGAAACGAGCTCTTGCATCACCCTCCTTCTCAGCGTCTCTGTTAGCAACATTTCGAGATCCGCCGACTATCAACCCTCTAGTGTGCTTTTTACAGTAGTTGTATGTTTTTTGAGTGTTTATTTATCGTTTTTAATAAGTTAATATTAAAAAAGGGTTGTACTGTTTTTGTGTCCTTTATACATAAGCCTGTATGTGCGGTTGTGCTGTACTGTGTTTTCCGCTCGTCCCTCCCCTCCCTCCTGCCATCGATGTGCGCGCAGAGCTGCAGTTCATGAAACTCACCACAGGACGGCAGTAAAGATAACACACAAACACACGTGCTCACGTCAGTCACATGGTTATAATTTAACATACATTGTTTAGAGGTCTACAAATATGTAATCTGTGCGCAAATGAAGATTTATACACAGCAAGTGACATCATTATATTTATAGAAACTACAAAATACTAAAATAATAATAATGATTATTGACAAATATTGCAAATGTGTGATCTGCATTGTTCTAAAATAGACTTATACAGTGCAAAACGTAACTTATATGCAGTTTATGTATCTTTATTACTTATAAATAAATTGTTGTCATTATAAATAAATAAAATATAATTACAAATATAATAAATATACATATAATTGTGTATAATTATAAATACTACACGATAGCAACATTTTTGTCTGTTTTCTATAAGACAGACAAACACATAAACTGTTTAAAAGTATGGTGTATAAACAAATTGCATGTTTATTACATTATCATTATTATTATTATTATTATTATTATTTTGTTGCTATTGACTACATATAATAACAAAATATTTTATACAACCACCACCTTTTTTTCATAATATTTGATTGGTTTAAACTGAATCAGGAGAACTGCACAGACCAACACATTCATCCAGCCTCCTTCCACCATTGGTCAGAGGGAGAGAGATACATATGCATTGCTCTGCATAACATCTGTAGACAGGAAGCAGCAGAGAAAACATTATTTTGGAGAAAGAGGTCTGAATACTTGTCGGTGTAGCTGTTGTGCCTTTGTGTCTTATGAAGCATTGAGAGATGTGTTACTTTATCAGAGGATTCCCTAGATTCACTCTCATAAGGCTCAGCAGCACCACAGACTTTAAGGACATGATCAGTATAGATGTATTTGGGTCCTTTTTAGATTTATCAGCGGGTGAGGTTGGGCACCCATGCATTAAGCTTATGATCAACTGGAATTACATAATTATTGACAGATAAGTAATTATTCTGTAGTAAGGTATTAAAGCCTGAGAACATATTTACAATTTTGGGAATTGCTTTATTTTAAGCCTAGAAATATGTATTTTAAACCTAATAATCTGCCGTGAAATAAAAGCAATATTTAGAACATTTTGGGCACTATTTAAATATTATGAGATAGCAAAGAGGGAAAACTGCGCCGTCTAGTGGCGTGTCATTGTAATTCTCTTTTGACTTGTAGAATATTATTTTGTATAATACTGAATATAGAACATATATTAAATGGCTCTCGCGTCTTGTCTCGTTAGTATTTTATCATTATAAAATATACAATTGCATATTTATTACCTTGTAATACAACATTGCCAGAGATGTCAGTAGAAGTTGTCAATGGTTTTGTGGTCTGTGGCCGTGTTCACAAATTGGCAGCGTTCCTTTACATCTCTAATGTTCTTTATTTCATCTCGTAAATATTTTAAACCACTTGGGATCACTGGCATGTGTGCTGGAAACAGGTCGACCTGAGCTGTGAAAGTTTCTCCAAGCGCTAGGGAAAGTGTGTGGGTGTCTCTCTCGCTCTGTGTGTGTGTGTGTGCGTGCACTAGGACGGACCTCTTTGTGACTCAGTCTCCGCCCTGTTGTGCTGCGGAGGCGCAGCTAACTCAGGGAGTTTTGGAGAAGAGCTAGATGGAGGACTGTTTTTTCCTCTCTTGTGACTTCCCGAAAGGTTTACAGCCGTCATGAATTATGTAAAACTTCTTCCTTCACTCCGCGCGAATCGGATTACGTTACGCGCGACATCGTAGCGCCACTTTACTTGGAATATGGATTCTATAAGACGAAAAAGTTGAAACTTTTCCCCTCCCCGGATCGCACATAATGGAGAGGAGACGCTCGTGGCCCGTGCTCTGCCTCGCGCTCTCCTTCATGCACCTCTCAATCGCGTCCGGTGAGCTCCGTTATTCGGTACCAGAGGAACAGAAACCGGGGTCTGTCGTTGGGAATATAGCGAAAGATTTGGGTCTCAGCGCGATGAGGATTACTGAAAGAAACCTAGAAGTCGTGTCGGGATCTAACGCGCAATATTTCGAGGTAAATCCTAACGGTATCTTAGTTATTAGAGAGACTATAGATAGGGAGCGCATTTGCGCTTTAAGTTCGACTTGCTCTTTGCACCTTCAAATTCTACTTCAGAACCCTTTAGAAATCCACAGAGTTCTTGTTCAACTCGATGATGTAAACGACAACGCGCCTCAGTTTCCAAACGTGAATTCATCAATAGAGATTTCCGAAGCGGCCGCTCCGGGAACGCGGTTCCGCCTGGAGAGCGCACGCGATCCCGATGTGGGCATTAACTCCCTACGCACGTACAGCCTCTCCAGCAGCGACTATTTTGTTTTAAACGTGGAGACTAAAAGTGATGGCAGTAAGTTTCCAGAGCTCGTCCTGGAAAAGGCTCTGGACCGGGAGGCGCAGGCTGCGTTTCGCCTCTCGCTCGCGGCCGTGGACGGAGGACAGCCGGAGAAATCCGGGACCACCCTACTGCTTATTAAGATTCTGGACGTGAATGACAACGCGCCGGTGTTTGATGAGCCGGTGAAAAGGGTCAGTCTTTTGGAAAACTCTCCTCCAGGAACGCTTGTGACTAAACTGAATGCCACTGATGTGGACTCTGGGATAAACGGGAAAATATCTTACTTATTCAGTAAATATACACCAGAGAGAATACTTAAAATGTTCAGTGTTGATCCTCAATCGGGGGAAATCCGTGTTGTGGGGGATGTGGATTATGAGGAAGCAAATGTGTATGACATCACAGTTCAAGCCAGGGATGGAGGCTCTCCTGCCATGGAGGGCTCATGCAACATTAAAGTGGAAATAATCGATGTGAACGATAACACTCCGGAAGTGACATTAACCTCCCTAACCAGCCCTATCCGGGAGGATGCTGAAACCGGCACTGTTATTGCTTTAATCAGTGCAAAAGACTTAGATTCTGGGGATAACGGAAAAGTCACACTTAGAGTATCCCCAGGGCTTCCGTTTAAACTAAAGTCAGCCTTTGGAGAACACTACACTCTTGTAACAGAAGGACGTCTAGACAGAGAAGTCATTGATGAGTACACCGTTGTTGTCACTGCGACGGACTCCGGCTCGCCTCTGCTATCCTCTCAGAAGACTTTTGCGGTCCGTTTATCAGATGTCAATGATAATGCTCCAGTGTTCTCGCAGAACTCCTACTCAGTAGATGTAGCTGAAAATAATGCTCCTGGTTCTCCAATAGCAACCGTTTCGGCATCAGACCCAGACGTTGGAGACAACGCCCGATTGTCACACTCCATCCTCCCGGCCACCATCCACGGCAGCCCCATTTCCTCATACGTCTACATCAACCCCGAGAACGGGAACATCTTCACCATGCGCTCTTTGGATTACGAGCAAATTAACGCGTTTAAGATTGAAGTGCAGGTTCGCGATGCTGGAGCACCGCCGCAGACATCTAACGTCACCGTTCATGTTTTTGTGGTCGACCAGAACGACAACCCACCCGTCATCCTTTACCCAACCTACTCTGAAGACGCAGGTCTCCAGCTGACTGTACCACACGGTGCCCCCGTCGGCCATCGTGTTAACAAAATCGTCGCCGTTGACCCCGACAGCGGCCACAACGCTTGGCTCTTTTACAGCATCGCTCCAGGAGACGATTCCTCGCTGTTTCATATCGAACCGCACACGGGTGAACTGCTTACTGCACAGAAACTCATGGACGATGAACAGGGTGGTAAAACCCATCCAGCTTATAACTTCATAGTCATTGTGCGAGACAACGGCCAGCCAGCTTTGTCCACTAGTGTTTCAGTTACGGTTACCGTTGAAGAAAAAAGTGCGGACAAATCCACAGACTTCCGGATAACACCTCACAAGGGGACGGGAATGACAGACGTCACTCTGTACCTCATCATCTCATTGGGCTGTGTGACATTGGTGTCACTTTTGACCATGACGTTGCTCTTGGTACGGTGTATCAGGCACAAGGGCAGTTCAGCATGCTGCTACTCCAGAACGGGCTTCCGTTCCAGACACTCCTACCAGCAGAGAGCCCAAAAGGACCTTCACCTCCAGCTTAACACTGATGGACCCATTAGATATATGGAGGTGGTTGGAGGGTCTCAGGAACCTCACACAAGGACCTACAGGCCCTGCTACTCAACGCTCTCCAGCAGGAGTGACTTTGTGTTTGTCAAGACTCCCATGTTGAGTCATAACAACACACTAAACATGACTTTAACTAGGAATCACTTAATGAACTCAGCCAATGAGGTGAGAGCATACTCATCCCCACAGCCAATCAGATTCTTCACTGTTGAGTCACTAATGGATTTTTTCCACTACCTCTCAAAAGTTTGGATAATTTTTTTTTTTTTTGTCTTGTTCGGCTTTTTGCTCTTCATTTGCTCATGAGCTCGTTTATTTGCTCATATATTTTAAAATAACTTTTTATTATTATTTTAAAATAGAAAATTATGCAAAGCTGAATTTTCAGCATCATTACTCCAGTATTCAGTGTCACATGATCCTTAAGAAATCATTCTAATATGCTGATTTGGTGCTGTATTATTGAGTTGATATTGGCGCTCAAATTTTAATAATGGTTCTTATTATCAATGTTGAAAACCGTTTTTGCTGCTGCTGAATATATTTTTTATATATATTTTTTTGTAAATACATTTTTTCAGGATCCTTGGATGAAAAGAAACTTCAAAATAACAGTATTTATTTGAAATATAGATATTTTGTCACATTGTAAATGTCTTTATGGTCCTTATGATCAATTTAATGTATCCATGCTAAATAAAAGTATTGATATTTTTTTCATCTTAACTACCCAAAACATTTAAATGGTAGTGCTGTTCAGTTTCCACCAAAATATTAAGCAGCACTGTTTTGAGTACTGATAATAATCACAAATGTTTCATGAGCAGCAAATCAGATATCAGAATAATTTCTGAAGGATCATGTGACACCGAAGACTGGAGTAATGATGCTAAAAATTCTGCTTTACATCATACAAACATCATTTTAAATTTAAACAACAGTTATTTTAAATTCTAATAATATTTCACAATATCACTATTTTACTGCATTTTTGATCAAATAAATACAGCCTTGGTGAGCAGAAGAGATATCTCTCAAAAAAAACATTAAACAGATGCAGTTAATCCAAACATTTGACCGGTAGTACAGGTGGAAAAATACATCAGGTAATGTTTCAGCCTTAGAGCTGGTTATTATACACGTCGAAGCATATTCTGTGTTCTCTCTGGCTTCTCTGAGTTTGTTGAGGTTTTATGAGCATAGTTTTGTTTCATATGAAGCAGCTGGGTAATTTGTTAAATATGCTTCAAGATGTACGTCATAGTGCCGTTTTTATGATTTAGTAACTGGCCTCCAAAAGCTGCAACAGGCTGGCAGGGTGTGAGTCCTGTGACTAAACAGGAAGAGGGAGGAAGAACAGAGGAAGAAGACGTGGGATCACAAAGGAAAAGGCTGCAGATATATTAAGAACGAAAAGAAAAGCATTTAGCAGAGTCTGGATGGTGTCAGACAAGAAGGGAGGAGAAAATTAAGACACAGTAAGGAAAGAGGCTTAGAGAGTATTGGAAAAACATGAACTTTGGGATTTTAGAGTTGGAAACATGGTTGTCGGAGAGAAAAACATCTAGATTACTGGTTCTCAACTATTTTTACTTCAAGACCCAGATTTTACATTCAACATAAAGTGGAGACACCAAAATTGCTCATTGTACAAAAGCAAACATAAATGACTTTGTACTGAAAAACAAGACACAAAAAAATCTGATTAAGGAAACATTTTCGGAGATCACTGGTTAAGAAGAAAGGTATGAACAGAAATGTGGAGCAGACATTGTGAGTGCACAGAACAGAAACTATAAAGCGAGGTTGAAAGAGACATGGATAACAGATGGACAGGAAGAGGAACAGACCGACAGATAGAAATAAGGATTTGGATAAGGGAAGGAAAACGCGGGAATATGACACATGGAGGGAGAGAGAGAAACAGGAAGTAGGTAGTAGAAGAAAGAGGTGGCGGAATAACAGGATTCCAGAGGTCATGCATTGACCCCTGACTTCCTGTTGTGCTGAACTCATGTTATTTATTCCACACGTCTGAGTCACATGACCTACATCTGGGATATCCATAGTGAGTCAATTCTCATTTACATGATAGGATTTGCCAGTTTCCTTTTGCAAGTTCCTCCTGTGTTTCTTTGGCATGCGAAGCGGTTATTTGTAGAGTTTTAGTCAAATGTTATACAAGTTTGCTGTTTATTGAAACTGAATTCCTCCGTAATCTCCTGTGTTTATGTCTGTATGGGGTGAGCCTGAGAAATGTAGATTTTCCTCTTTCTTTCTCCCAATCTCTCCGTTTGGGACCTAATGTCCCATCTCTGAGTCTCTTGAGAGTCATTCTGTCTCTCGGGTCGCTAGGCTGCCATCTGGCTCTGCTATCATGACACGTGCTCTCTCTCTCTCTCTCTCTCTCTCTCTCTCTCTCTCTCTCTCTCTCTCTCTCTCTCTCTATCTCTCTCTGTGTGTGTGTGTGTGTGTGAGGAGGCGGGCATGTGAATTTCAATGGAGATGGAAGAATCATTAATGGACCTGAGTACAGAGAGACGGCTGTGTGTGTGTGTGTGTGTGTGTGTGTGTGTGTGTGTGTGTGTGTGTGTGTGTGTGTGTGTGTGTGTGTGTGTGTGTGTGTGTGTGTGTGTGTGTGTGTGTGTGTGTGTGTGTGTGTGTGTGTGTGTGTGTGTGTGTGTGTGTGTGTGTGTGTGTGTGTGTGTGTGTGTGTGTGTGTGTGTGTGTGTGTGTGTGTGTGTGTGTGTGTGTGTGTGTGTGTGTGTGTGTGTGTGTGTGTGTGGTCCTCTTGGTCCATAGCAGATTCTAGACCTACAAGAATGATTTTGGTAACCCTGCGATAGTTACTCTTCGTGGTTTTACTCTTCGTGTCAGACATCTTTTGACTTTCACTTTCCTTTTACCATCTTTCTTTCCAACTTTTTTAAAGAGTGAATCTCACATAATCAGTCAAAAAAATGTCTAGATCATATTGTGCTTAAAGAAAACTAATAATTTAAGAAATTATAATTGATTGCCTTTTCTTGACAATTGCAGACAGTCTACATCTAATTTTCATTATTGTATTGTTAATAGATGGAGTAAATTGTATTTTTAAATTTGAAACATTAAATATGAATCTAATTTTAAAGTTACATTCATTTGTATTTGTAAAAATATCAAACGTTCCTAAATAGTCGTAATTATTTATTTTTACCTTTTGTTCTTTTGTTATAATTTTAGAAATGAGAATCTATTTTCTTTAGAAATCAAATCTCTTGCATTTTCTTTACAATTAATGCAAAACCTACTTCAAGTTCTCATTATTGTAATGCAAAAAAATATGCATTACATTTAATTTAAAAATATTGATTTGGAATTTAATATGAATAATCACTATTAAAATATCCAAAACAAATGACAGTAATGATAAATCTGTAGGAAACATGTTTAATTGTAAAAATATTTAAATTTGTCATCTTTATCTTTTGGTCCTGGACAAATTTATGTGAAATTAATTCATTAATTTATGTTTAAACCCTAATTTAATACATGCCAGACAGTTTTATGAGCCTAATCTGTTAGAAAGACTCCAAACTACCACTGACCAACACTCTGTGTAAATATTTGTTAATTTCTGGATTTGTTGACTTTCTGCAGTCATGTTATGACAGTAAACATATTTCATGACATATTAATGTTTTTAGTTTAACCCATTTCACTTTGATCATGTTGCCATTGCTTTTCTCTGAAGCTCTTGTAGTGTCCTACTTGTATTCTATTTATCTGCAACCATCCTGATCAGTACAATCAGACTGTGGTTGGTTGGACTAAGTGGTTTTAGCAGTTTGCTGTGTGGTTGCTAGGGAGTTTTGGGCGGTTAGGTGGTTCAAGTCAAAAGAGTACACATTAAGTCATTCATTAACTCTGTCAGGGTTTCTGATCATATGCATCTCCCCTTCTGTTTCTAGTGATAATGTGTGTACAGTTTATACAGAGAGCGGACAGCAGTGTTTACAGGTTATACAAAGAAAAATAGATCTTTCCGGAATCAGGTAGTTTCCTGTTCCGTGTGTAGAAAATGGTCAGGGATGTTTCTATTGTGTGGTCAGGATATATGTCACATACAGATGTTGTCCATGTGATCTATGAGGACGGATGTCTTATATAAATCTAGTTTGTTCATTCACAGGATCTTTCAGAGTTAATATACTGACCCAGATGCTCCTGGTTCATATATGTGTGTGTGCCAGATGTAAAGCTACAGATTAAGACTGAAGGGTTATGAATTATAGTTATAATAAGAATATGTAACTCGTCTAAGAAAGCTTATATCTATAAGCTGAATGTGTGAATTTATAGCAGTCCAGTGGCTTTGAATGTGGCACATTCAAGTATAATTAAGAGTAAGTATGATTCCTTTTATTATACTTTTTTTGTTGTTGCTGTTTACGTTTTAGCATGACTGATTTGATACACACACATTTAGCAAAAGTTCAAATGTGTGTATTTTCATACATACAGTAGGTGTGCTGCATCCTGCTTCAGCATGTGTGCAGAGCATTAGTGTGTGTTTACAGATGTCATAGAGTCCTTTAGGCGTATTTAGAGAGAGTGTGTGTGTGTGTGTGTGTGTGTGTGTGTGTGTGTGTGTGTGTGTGTGTGTGTGTGTGTGTGTGTGTGTGTGTGTGTGTGTGTGTGTGTGTGTGTGTGGTGTGTGTGTGTGTGTGTGTGTGTGTGTGTGTGTGTGTGTGTGTGTGTGTGTGTGTGTGTGTGTGTGTGTGTGTGTGTGTGTGTGTGTGTGTGTGTGTGTGCGAGCATGGTGCTATTGTAGGTGTTTGCATATGTCAGTGTGTTATATTGTGTTATTTGTATAAATATTCAGTGTGTAAATAGATTTTTCTGAGGGAACACTTCCCACCTGCAGCTGTGACCTTGAGTCAATGTGGCAAGGTCAAGTTGTGTGACCTCATTCTGATCACCATGGCTGTGGTGAATCTTGAATTAAAAATGGAACACAGTAAAGTCTTGTGGCTACAATGTAAGAGCATGTTTTGAAAAGCTAATTGTTTTAACTGCATACTGTTTTAAACATATGCTCATAAGATACCTCATTATGAAAGATTTGGCTTTATTTTCTGACATTCCTGCAGGCGGATGTAACCTTCATGCTCACTCGCTCTGAACTCTTTATGTTTTGTGCACATGGGAATATGCAGGAATGACTCTGACCCTGAATGTGACTAATGTTGTGATTGTTCTGATTAATCTGATAGTGGATAATGTGCTGTGTGCAGAGTGAGGCGTGTTTGTGTTTGGGTCAGAGTCACCTGCGCTCTGTTGTGAGGTTTAGGATTGTGTGTTTATGGGTTTCCTTGGCTATTTGGCTGTACTTCGTGAGTAAAATTGTTCACAGACATTACCTAAATACGGGGGAAATGAATGATGTCTACACATTTAAAAACTATGTAAATTATTGTTTTCCCTAAACTTAAATACTTAAACTTTTTTCTCATACTGGATGGTTTAGGTTAGTCTTGTAGTTATTGCGTTTACGATTGTGTGTTTATTGGTTTACCTGGCTATAGCACACACACACTATTGTCCCCAAAAGTAGTCTAAATTGGGGGAAATATATATATCTATCGATAGATAGATAGATAGATAGATAGATAGATAGATAGATAGATAGATAGATAGATAGATAGATAGATAGATAGATAGATAGATAGATAGATAGATAGATAGATAGATAGATAGATAGATAGATAGATAGATAGATAGATAGATAGATAGATAGATAGATAGATAGATAGATAGATAGATAGATAGATAGATAGATGGATGGATGGATAGATAGCCCCTTGTTTTGTTTTGTACTAAAAATGCTAAAAACAATTAATACAGTTTGGGTTTTGGTTAGTAGTAATTAGGTTAGGTGGACCAAAAAATTAGGGTTGTATACAAATGTTTACTTGGCCATACTTTCTGACCAAAATTGTCCCAAAAAGTAGTCTTAATAAGAGTTTTGTTTTTTGTTTTGTTTTAAAAATGCATTCGAAAAAAAATGTATACAGGTCGGGTTAGCAGTTATCAGGTTAGGTTGTCTAAATCAGACCAAAAAATAGAAAAAAGGAGGGATGTTTACAAATGTAAAAAAATCTTCTAAAAATGCTAAACTAAAAAAAAATTATACAGGTTGGTGTCAGAGTATGTGAGTGGGGCGCTGTGATTCTGAATGGAGGGAGGAGCGGATTTTTAAAAGTCGGAGTGTCGTGGTTTTCACTCGCTTCCACCACCGTCACGCAGAGCCGATCCTCCCTATACGCAGAATACGCAAGCTGCGTAGGGCCCTTAATCCAATTTTGGGTTCGTTTTGGACAGAGGTTATGAAAACATGAATGCTCGAATGATGATTCAAGACGAAGTGAAACCCCAACTGCATTGCATCCATTCGTGCATCTAAATCTGCGTAGGGCCCCCAGAATTCTAGGATCGGCTCTGCCATCACGAGTACAATGCCAACCGCCCGTAATTTAACTGCTTATTTAGCAAGAATTCACGTTAAACATATTTAGCTAGCTTGATAGAGAAGGATCGCTCAGATCAGAAAGATTGTGAAGGCTATGATGATCGCAGTGGACGTGAGCGGGAAGATAGTTCTCAAGGAATTTGTTTGTTCCTTCTAGATACTGAATATGTTCAGGTGAAAGCATGATTTAAACATGTACAAGTTACAACACTTATTCACATGCAATCGCTCTCTCAATAATGCATTCAAACAAAAGTAATCTTACAGTGCTACTTCATCTGTATCCGATTTCGAATGAGCAGAAATCTGTAAGAAATGCATCAATCCGTTGGTCAAACAACTGATGAAAACGTACTGTTATTTTCATCACAAACAAAATTTGCAAGCTCTTAAAAATAAAAGTGCTTCAAAAGATTTTTCAAGCGATGCCATGAAAGATAATGTTTTGGTTCCACAAAGAACCATTCAGTCAAAGGTTCTTTAAAGAACCATCTCTTCCTTACCTTTTTATAATCTGAAGAACCGTCTTTCACCACAAGTGAAAGATGTTAAAGGTTCTTTATGGAACCCTTTAGACAAAAAGGTTATTCTATGGCATCGTGAAGCACCTTCATTTTTAAGAGTGTACCTTTCATTGTTGACAACCATGTTATTATTATTAGCTCATGTGGTAGGAAAATGTTTTGCACACGTTCCATAAGCCACTTTGAAATGCTCCTGTTATTATATATATTTTTTTTTGAATATACATTCTGAACCCAAGCTGTGATATTTCAAACATACTGAAATACTTTAGCTGCGGAGCGAAGGCAGAGCATGTTTCTGATATCAGTGAGCGAGGAGTGGAGCGGGAAAAGATGAAGATGAACCCGAGCGGCGTGATTATTAACCGCTCGGAGTGTGGAGGGGAAATTGTTGCCGCTCCACTCCGCTCACATACTCCGGATGGTATTAGGTTATTAGGTTTACAAAAGTGTGTTTACTGGTTTACTTGGCTATAGCTTGTGACCAAAATTGTCCCAAAAAGTTGTGTAAATTGGACAGGTTTTTTATTATTATTATTATTAATGCATTATTTTACAATAACTAGATTACTAAAGCCGATCTGTATGAGAACACATTTAGCACTTTTAGAAAAAAAGAAACATTTTATATAAAACAATCTTGTATAAGAACATTTTGAATACATTTCTATAAAACAGTCAGCCCCCATTTATATAGATCAGTAAGTGTTGTGTGTATTGTCTTAGCTCAGCTGATGTTTGTCTGGCATGTGTGGCTGTTGCTTTTGATGCAAATATTTCCTGTGCCTGTGCGTGCGTATTGTTTGTTTCTTGTATATGGTTTTGCCTTTTTTCTTATTGAAATATGTGAGAATATGGAACTAAATGTTAAGTTCTATTTCATGTGAATTTCTAACAGTTAATTTAAGTAAGACTTCAGTTGTTTGTTAATTTGGTCTTGATTAGCTCATTTGGCAGTGCTACATTTCACTGGACGACAATGCACATCTGAGAATGCAGATGAAAAAGTATTATACATTCTAGAACTGAAAATGATTTTATCATTGGTGTTTTTTTAATCATATAAGTGTTTTTATTTTGGGGTTTGTGATATTTTAAAGAGATAGTATGCAGTGTGTGTGAGTGTTTGCTGTCCTGAGGATGGAATCACAATGGTCTTTCTGTCTTTGGCCCAATTAGTCACAGAGCTTGTTTCTCGTTCACTGAAACAACCCTGAACTCTCTCTCTCTCTCTCTCTCTCTCTCTCTCTCTCTCTCTCTGTGTGTGTGTGTGTGTGTGTGTGTGTTCAGACTGAAACCCCAGAATTCCTGCTCATCCTAGCCGTGTTTCAGGTGTGCTATCAGTATTAATTGCTCTGTATATGTATGTGTGAATAACCGTAACTTATTGAGCACCCATCCGTTTCAAATGAAACCTCTCTAGAAGTCATTTGTCAAAGCTGCTTCTGACATTCATTTAGACTCTATCGTGCTCATGTTTCCTTTGGCACTATGTAATAAAGTGAACAAGTCTCTTGTTCTCGTGGTTTGGTCACATGCTGCGTCCTCAAGGTCACACTGATGGCCATCACCGCATACAGGATACGCTCTTACATCATTTCTCTGTCCTCATGGCAACAGCGAGGTCACACAAATAGACTTGCAAATGAATGGTGCTGGACTTTTCTTTTCTTTTTATATGTCATTACTCATGCTTTCCTTTTGTCTCGTTACAGCAAAAACCTCCCAGCGCTGACTGGCGTTTCACCCAGAACCAGAACCAGAGGCCCGGGCCCAGCGGGTGAGTAACACACACACACACACACACACACACACACACACACACACACACACACACACACACACACACACACACACACACACACACACACACACACATTCACTAAGATTTGCATTATGTAAAGACAGAAATTCACCTATTTGAGAGCAGAAACATTTGCATTGAATAAATGGTTAGCACACACATTGAGGTGCATATGTACATGTGTGTTTAGAGTAATAGAAGACATACAGAAATGGATTTGCAGGTAGATTTGCTTGTGTATAAGAAATGTAGGCTGTGTTAATGTATATTCAAGACATAATGTAATTCCAAAGAGAAAGAGAGAAGCCAAAAGAGAAAGAAACTAGCTGTGCTGAATCTTAATGTTCTTCTCTTAACAAAATGGCTGCTGTTTTTCATGCGCTTCCCCCTCCACCCCCAACACTTCACTCTGCCAAGAGAAAGAGAGAGAGGCCCGAAAGAGTAAAAGAGGGGGACAGTGAGGTTTATTGCCATGTTAATGCCTGCTATAGTCATACATTGTGCTGACTGGAACTATTAAGATGCCAAAGAGCTTTGACTATTTCAGTGTGATTGACAGCGAATCGGTCCAATCAGATGCTCTTTAGGGGGAGGGGTCGGTCACAGGCAGCCAATAGGGTCCAGATTCTCTTGTGTGCCAGTGTTCACAGCGCATCGGTTTCCATAACAGACGTTACACAACACATTCCAGCCTGACAGGACCCGGTTTGAAAGAATCCATTTGGAAGAAATTCCATCTTTTTGTTTTGTTTAAATTGGCAGCGCTACATATATCACAGCAGGCCCAAAGATCTGTGTGTTGTTAGTGAGGTTATTACACTGTTTTATTTACAACTTCGAAAATATTTTTTTACAAAGATAATTGGAGTGTTTTACAATAAAATACTGTTTCAGTCTTACTGCTTTAAAATTGCATGTCTAATTTACTTGCTTGTCATTTTTATAATTATTTTGGGAATTCTCGTGCAATTTTTGAGTGAAAATAGTTGTAAAGTTTCAGGGTATGGGCAACTTAAACCAAAACCATAAAAAACCCTCTTGAAAAGTTTTTCTTGGTTCAGCATTTCTCATTTTCATTTGATTTGAATTTGCCAAAATAAGTAAAAATAAAAGTGCTACTAAATTATCTAAATGCATAAATATTATTACAATATATATATATATATATATATATATCAGTTATTGTTGTCAAGGAAACATCTCATTTTTATTTAACTTGACGTACCAGAGATAGAGATATACAAATATAATAAAAACGAATTTAAAATATGAACTAAAACTATAATAGTATTTCAAAGATAATTAAAACTATAATAGTATCTCAAAGATACTAATATAACACAGTACTTACGTTTTAAACAAATTTTGCCTTTGTTTCTGCCAAAATATCATAGTTAATATCAATCTTTTCTTTCAGTTCCTTCAATCTCCAGTCTCCACATGTAAGATGGACGCCGCCGAGCAGGCTGAGGTATTGAAGTGTAGCTAGCGTCCCTGTAGGATCAGGTTCCTCATCTGAGACTTTTGGTGCTGCATTAGTGTCCAATAGTGACGCTGGTGCCCTCAGGGGCTGTTTTGCTCATAGAATAGAATAGAAAACCGTGTGTAGAGTTGTGCACATTAGTAGCTTCGACCTTGTTGCAGCGCATCCCACGGTTTTGGATTCGTGAAGGGAATTGCACAATGTCCTTTGTGTAAACATGTGTAAGAGGTTTTATGAATGAATAGCTACAAACAATGACGTCTTGGACCATAACTTTCACTTTTTTGACAACTCACAATCCGGTCCACGGGAAGTGATTATCTGACCACAGGATGTGATAACGCTGTCCACAGGAAGTCTGATTTCCTGCAAGTGTGATGAGACGCTGATTGTGGAGAAATGAGGCATCTTATCTTCATGCTACTAAATAGGAAATCGTGTCTGTTGTCCTGAAGTGTTGTGCCAGGATATGGCGAGTTAACCCGGTTTACATTGTTCTATGTTTAAAAGTGGCGATGGTTAAGTGGTTAAGGATCTGAACTGGTGGCCCAAATGTCTCGAGACAGTTTGATCTCAGTGCTGTCAGTACTGATGCATCATATGAACTGAATAAATCACTGCTCTGGTTCTCATTACGGTTGTTCGCTCTAAAACAACATCACCCTGTTTTTCCCTCATCTTGGCACTGAGTTCATCTCTTTTGAAATGCTTGGCAAAAACATTGTCTTTCCCTCCTCAAATGGCTTTATGCCCTTCATTCTTTCTGTCGCTTTTTTCTTCACATGCTTAAATTCAAGTTTTTGTTCTTCTTTCTTGCTTTTCCCAGTGTCCTCTCCTTTTCCCCCACTTTTTTTTCCCTGTCTTTGAGTCTGTTTTCGTCGTCCTCTCCCACCCGTCCTGCGGTCGTGTCTTGTGCACAGATGTTGTGCTGTGCCGCAGCGGTTGATTGTCTGGTGTCTGTGGGGATAGACGGTTTTACAGCCGCTGGGCTCATTTAAGACAGGAAGTGAGACTCCATGAGACCATGGCTTCAGAGACAGATGGCTTTTAGCATTAGCATCTCATCCTCTCTCTGTGCTAGAGGAGCTTGTTAGTAATTCATACTTATTTGAATGTTGTCCATACTGACTGTGAGATGGTGGGTTCAGTGGTTTTGTCCTGTTCATTGTGACTTGAGTTTTCCAGCATCTGTGTTCATTTGTGTTCAATAAAATGAAAGGCTTCAGAACAATAAACAGGCTGCAGTAATAATATAACTATTTAGCTTAGTGTTTTATTTATTGCTAGTTTATTATTAATAACTGTAATTGTTAAGCATTGTTCCTGCAAACAGGAACAATAATTTACTGACAACAACAATCAAAATAACAATCAAAATAACAATCAAGCAGGGTGTGTGGAGTCCAAAGTGATTTTCTTAGCCCTTTTCCTCTCTCTGGAGATGTACAAATCTTGGAGGTTGGACAAGGGGGCACAAATATTCCTCTCAACAGTCCTGACTGTCTGCTAAAGTCTCTTGATGTCTGATTTGGTAGCTAAACCAAACCAGACAGTCCTGGTCCACCTTGTCCTCTCCCTGGTCCACCTTGTCGTCTCCCTGGTCCAGCTTGTCTTCTCCCTGGTCCACCTTGTCCTCTCCCTGGTCCAGCTTGTCTTCTCCCTGGTCCACCTTGTCTTCTCCCTGGTCCAGCTTGTCTTCTCCCTGGTCCAGCTTGTCTTCTCCCTGGTCCAGCTTGTCTTCTCCCTGGTCCAGCTTGTCTTCTCCCTGGTCCACCTTGTCTTCTCCCTGGTCCAGCTTGTCTTCTCCCTGGTCCAGCTTGTCTTCTCCCTGGTCCACCTTGCCCTCTCCCTGGTCCACCTTGTCTTCTCCCTGGTCCAGCTTGTCTTCTCCCTGGTCCACATTGCCCTCTCCCTGGTCCACCTTTTCCTCTCCCTGGTCCACCTTGTCTTCTCCCTGGTCCCCCTTGTCCTCTCCCTGGTCCACCTTGTCTTCTCCCTGGTCCAGCTTGTCTTCTCCCTGGTCCACCTTGTCCTCTCCCTGGTCCACCTTGTCCTCTCCCTGGTCCACCTTGTCCTCTCCCTGGTCCACCTTGTCTTCTCCCTGGTCCAGCTTGTCTTCTCCCTGGTCCAGCTTGTCCTCTCCCTGGTCCACCTTGTCCTCTCCCTGGTCCACCTTGTCCTCTCCCTGGTCCACCTTGTCCTCTCCCTGGTCCACTCTCCTGGTCCATGTCTTCTCCCTGGTCCACTTCTCCCTGGTCCACTCCCTGGTCCCCCTTGTCCTCTCCCTGGTCCACCTTGTCTTCTCCCTGGTCCAGCTTGTCTTCTCCCTGGTCCACCTTGTCCTCTCCCTGGTCCACCTTGTCTTCTCCCTGGTCCACCTTGTCTTCTCCCTGGTCCAGCTTGTCTTCTCCCTGGTCCAACCAGTCCTTTTCCTCGTCCAAACTATTCATCTCCCTTCTCCAAATATTTTCTTTCTTTTTATGCTTTTCTGTGTTGTGTTGTTCTGTATTGTTTTGAACAAAACCAATCCAGAGAGTGCCTTTTATTGTGCATGGCCATGTATGGAAAGACATGGAGTTATTCATTAAGATTAGAATAAGCTATTTCTCAATTATTAGTAAAAACAAATAATTATTAGCAGCTCTTTTAAGCTGCTTTTGTTGCAGAAGTAGAGGCTTTACACTATATTTGAAGTTCAGAGCATTAGGTCTTCATTTCTGTGTTTAAGCATTTGTAAAAAAGATAAGAAAGATCCATGATTTTTGGTATGGGGTAAGCGTGTGTGAAAATAATATTTAAGCACTTTAGAAACGTGTTAGTTGACTGAATAGCGTGTAAAACCACAACAGACCGATGTTGTGTTAATTGTGTTTAGCGTTTTGAAAATGTGACTACAGATTGGACAAAGGATGTTAGCAACTGAAAAAAAACTGTAATAAGTTGTAAAATTATCTTCACATTGAATCAGAATCAGAAAGAGCTTTATTGCCAAGTGTGCTTACACACACAAATAATTTGTTTCGGTGACAAGCTTCAAGTGCACAGACAGGATGACAAGTGACAAGACACAGATAACAAAATAACAAGTGATTAAAAATAAATGTGAAACACAATACACCATAGACAAGAAGTCAATAGACAATAATTATATGCACATATGTGCTTTTATACAAGGGAATTTGGATAGATGTAAGATGTGTTAAATCAATAATATATGTGATCTAGATTTTCCCACACCGTTTATTTTAACTTTTTTGAATAAATCAATACTTTTATTCAGCAATAATGCATTAAATTAACCAAATGTAACAGTAAATACATGTATGATATTAAAAAAATGCACTTGATGTTTTTTGAACTTTCTATTAATCAAAGAATCCTGGAAAATAAATGTATCACAAAAATATTAATCAGCACTTTATATATTAATTACTTTTTTAAATTAATAACAAGACATGTTTCTGAAGGATTGTGACACTGATGACTGATGACTGGAGTAATGATGCAGAAAATTCAGCTTTGTATCGCAGAAATAAAGTGCATTATATAATATATTCAAATAGAAACGGCTATTTTTAATAAAAAAAAATATTTCTTAATATTAAAGTTTTTACATTTTTTATCACATACATTCAGCCTTAATAAGCAGAACACATTCTGTCCAAAAACATATATATATATATATATATATATATATAATCCTTAAAGTTTTGAAGGGCAGTGTGTTTCCTGATGTTACTGGGAACAGGATGAGGAATCTCCATTAATTCTTCCCACACGCTGAGAAAACACATCCAGGATGTTTTTTTTTTATTTATTTTTATGAGGAACAGCGATTTTTGTCCTTTGTTCATGTAGCCTTTACTGATTAAGGAAAGTTTTTTATGTTTTAATTTACACATCATGTCCTGTTTGTGGCGCTGTACTCTTCAAAACCTTTGTGGGGAGTTAATGGAGGTAAATTGGAAGTGTATTTGTTGCTTTTCCTGGCCACCGACAGCAAAGCAAGCTTTGTGCGTGTAACGAGGTGAATTTTAGTGCGATCAGGGCTTTTGTTTACCGTGGATGCAAATTGCAGAGTTTTTAAACGAACCTTTGATGATCAAGTTGCCGCACATGGAAATGTTCAGTGGTTTTGTGTGCATGTGCTGTAGTTTTCAGCAGCTGTTAATGTTCATTCTCCGCTCGTTTTCGTTTTCCAACATGGTGTAGTTAAAAGTAGCATGGAGTAGCATTGTGTGTGTGTTTGTGTGTGTGTTAAATTAGGGCACAAAGTGCCTCACACTTACTGCAGCTGTTGCTGATAGCAGCAGTACAGAACGGCCTCTGTTTTGCTGACTATTTCCTTTTCCTCTCTGCAGGGCTGCCGCCACTCCTGAGGTTGCTGTGGGAACCAGACCCTGGCCCAACCCCCCAACTGAGGCTGAGCAGTTCCAGGCGATGATGGCTGCTGCTAATGGTGAGAATCTCTCACTTGCTATTTAACGGTGGCAGGCACCACTATGCATTCTATTGTGCATATGTATTGTTGAAAAC
Organism: Ptychobarbus kaznakovi; assembly: GCA_027422405.1. Classification (NCBI taxonomy): domain Eukaryota; kingdom Metazoa; phylum Chordata; class Actinopteri; order Cypriniformes; family Cyprinidae; genus Ptychobarbus; species Ptychobarbus kaznakovi. The sequence goes on from CM049811.1 coordinate 5,992,350, forward strand.
ATGAGAAACATTGACTTCATTGTATTGCTGTCTGAACAATCAGTCATTTAATCAGATTAATTTTTACATATGTTTGTCTTGCATGCATGATGGACAATCATATTGAATGAGCACATGCACAGTCACAGATGTCCATGTGGGAACACACACACACACAGTTCAATAGCCCCATATCTATACAAACCACATCAAAGCTGTTGACACACAGCAGCATGACGTCAGCCTCTCTCATATTTCCCTTTATTGTCACTGCTTCTGTGACTGAGCAGGGATGAAAAGAAAGTGACTCATCACACATTCACTTAGTTGCTGTGGTATTTCTTAATCATTTAGATGAATGCTGCTGTTACATAAAGCTGATTATGACTACAGACTAACTCTAAATGAATACTGGTATTTTGCCTGTAAAACACATGCATTACAAAAGATTGATTGATTGATTCATTAAAATGTTATTATAATATAAATAAGTTTTCTATGAGAATATGTTAAAATACAATTTATTCCTGTGGTCAATGCTGAATTTTGAGCATCATCATTCCAGTTTTCAGTGACACATGATCCTTCATAAATTATTCTAATTTGCTGATTTGTGCTCAAGAAACATTTCTGAGTATTATCAATGTTGAAAACAGTGGTGCTGCTTCACTTTTTTGTGGAAACCATCATACATGTTTTTGTTTTTAATAGACAGTTCAAAAGAACAGCGTTTATTTCAAATATATATTTTTGTAACATTATAAAAGTCTTTATTGTCACTTTTGAGGAATTTAATGCATCCTTGCTGAATAAAGCGGGAAAACGTCTTACTGACCCAAACTTTTGAACTGTAGGGTAGATCAGCTTATGTAAAAGCAGAATAGAGCTAATTCATTTGGCCAGATCCTAAAGACATTCACATGAGAAGCAAGTGGAATCAGTTTATATGTGTTCTACAAAGACTCTGAGACGGACATTGAGTTATTTGTTCCCCGCTGGAGAGCATCACTGTTTCCACTGTTCTGTTCAGCACTGTTCTGAGATCAGACATTCAGCAGTTTTCCATTAAACACTCTGTTTGTTTGAATTTGTCATTGTTCTTTTTTCTAGGTTGAAATCTTGTAGAATAACTTAAGCTTTGTTGCATATATTGTTTACTGGGACTTAATATTTCTTAGTCATCAAGTTAAAAAAGTATGTGAATATACATCTTGTTTTAACGATGTTTAGATATATTTTAATGGAAAACAGGACAAGACATACTTCTTTCAGTGTTTGTTTATTTTATCTTATGACTCCAATGGCAGAATTTTTTTTTTCTAATTTCATGCATAAACTATTTATTTTTTTCAGAAAACAATATTTAATATCTTAAATTATTTTGTTATTTTGATTAAAGAATGTTTAGATTTGTGTAACTGATTTTGTAAGAAACAAAAATATTTTTTTGCAGTGATAGTTTATTCATTAAATTTAATTCAAAGCGACTTGCTTTTTTGGGGACTTGCCATTTTATTATCTCTTATCATAACATATCATAAACAAATAATTTCAAAAAGAGTACAAGAGCTTTGAGAAAACCTCTCAAAATCCCCTAACAGAACCCTCTCTTCTCTCTGCAGAGGTCAGCGAGGCGACCAACACTCTGGGTCCGGGCACCATGGGTCTGAGCACCCGCTACGGCCCTCAGTTCACCCTGCAGCACGTCCCTGATTACCGGCAGAACGTCTACATCCCCGGCAGCACCGCCACCCTGACCTCCAACCAGCAGCAACCCCAGCAGGCCCTGCCGCCTCAACAGGCCGCTGTAGCCGCCGCCGCTGCCGCTGCCCAACCTGAGCCGCCGCAAGCCGCCCAGACGCCCGCCAACAAGAAGAAATCCACCAAGAAGGACAAGAAGTAGAGAGTTATAGGTAGATGAGGTTTAGGGAGGTTGAAATAGCTGGGCGACTCCATTCTATGCTGTTCTGAGGTTTGCTGGAAATCTGTAACTATTTAGAAAACATTAGGGTAAAAATAAGACAGTATGTCAATGTAAACCCACTTCTAACTGCTTTGTCTATTTCACACATGCTTTGTCTATTTCACACTATACTCCTGCATATATCAAGCCAATCATGTATTTTCCACAGTACTTTACCGTGATAATGTTAAACTGACATCTGGATAGAAAGAGGAAATGTATTCTTATAACAATCACATTCTTGTTTCTACAAAGACACAGTGTCTATTGCTGTGGATGGTGTGATGTTTGTAAAATGCATCATGATTATTACTCTACTTTTTTACTATTGTTTGCTCAAATACCACTATGGACGTCTTTTAATTGATCATTTTAGGAGGTGTAGATCCAAGTCAGGTGATTAATGCTGCATGCTGTTTTTGCGCTATAGATAATCTCCATATCACCTGGCATCTATAAACACCCATCCATAAGAAAACTTTCTCACAGAGGAGGTGAGCAGTTAAACCAACCGCTTTTATGATGATTTGTATTTTCTTTTCATAGAATGGATCCCTTGTGTATCACTGAGCAAGAGTTTGGTTGTTGTTTTTCGTTTATGTTAACTGAATGTTTAAGGCGCATTAGTGAAGTCCGAGCCATAATGGGAGCGTTGTAAAAGTCTGCAAGCGCCCGCAGTGGCATATCGTCCTTAGTATTCAGTATTTCCAGGTTATCCTGATGTGTTAAAGCTCGTTATCAGTGCTGGTTGTAATTAGATGGGTTAGTAATTATACTTTCAGTGAGCATCTGTTGTTTTAATGGTAATAGAACCTCCTGACTTTGTGAGTTCCTAATGCAAAGGCTGTTCTTTCTTTTGGTCATGTGCAACATGCTCAAGTGATTACAGTTAAATTCAATACCAGTTAGGATTGATGCTGTTTTATGAGGCAGCTTGCACTCATTGAATGTACAACAAGCTCACTAACTGTCATTAAAGAGTCAGTTATTAGTACTTTGGAAAGCTGGTTCTAGAAATTACTTATGAATGCAAAGAGTCCGTCCAATGCTGGTTCTGGTTCACTTTCCCTCTAAATACAGCAGTTCTAGTTCCATTGACATGACGCTCCTTTGTAAATAGCCCTTAAAAACACATGACACATTTTCCGATAATCAGCTCAAGAGGAATGGCTTACTACTGGAATGTCATTTTATTTTACAGAAAAAAAGGCACAAAAAAACATCAAAATGAAAAAAAAAAAAAACGTGTTGACACTCTGTTACCAATGTAGTTCTTTAGTACTATGAAGGCCAACTAACGCAACTGTACATAAAGTTTAACTTTTCCTTATGAAAATAAATAGTGACACTCTTAGTCTAGAAGTTGTGATGTTATGCATATATTATTGTGTTCATCTTCCTCTTTTCCTGTCACTTTTCCATGAAAAGACACAAAATGGAGGGCAAATATACCTAAAATCCTCCATTATTAATATTGTGCTCTCTGTCGTGCTTACATGTGAGAATGCTTCTTAATGTCTATATGAAGAATCTGAATAGATCTATTATCTGTGTGTGTGTGTCTGCTGATGCTGTTATCCTGCTGTAACATGTCTGATAAGACGCTTTGATTCCCGGCTCCTGTGTGTAACTTGCATTTTATCTGCTAATATTTATATTGCTGTTGTTTTCTTTTCTTTTCCTGAACACTGACATTTCAAATTAAATGTTCTCAAATTATGTGTCTGTTGTTGTTGTTGCAAAAGTTTGAATTTTTCAGAATGTATACACCATAGCATAGTTGTATAAGAGTGAATCTAACAATGTTGATAGATAGATTAAATATACACATACAGAATACATATGCGTATATGTGAGTATACATTTATGTGCATGTGCACGCGCGCGCCCGCCCGTATTTACCTTCATAACCTATCCCAACCCACCCAAAAACTATTAAAAAACAAAAAGATTAATGTCATGTAAAGAAACTAACGGTACCAATAACTAAATAGATATTTAGTGACAGTAGTTAACCTTATGACATATGACTCCTGGGAACTCCCCCAAAAAGTTTTGTGAAGTTAGTATTTTTCATGTCATTACATTGTTTGTATAAAATGTATAAGATTTATTTTTTTAAATAACTTTTTTCATAATATAAAAATAATATTTTATTTATATTTTAGTCTATTTCCTCTGTAGAGGACACAAGGACTAAGTTTTCCTAAAAATAAAATGGCATGATTAGACATCAAGAGGGCAAAACAGATTTTTTTTAAATCACCAATACATTTTTTGATTTCTGGATTTTGTATACTAAACTTTGTTTAAGGATGATTCTCAACTATGCTATAAAATATATAACAAAATTATTTGATATACAATTTAGTTTATGCAAAATGTGTGTAAAAATGTCCATAAACTGGTTTTGCCATTAAACACAGTGTATCTATACACTGTATCTAATTTGCATATTAATGTGTTGCTGTTGGGACAGCATGTTGAAAAAAGAATTGTCATAATGGGAGTAATAATTGGCAAGATTTTCATAATAATATCTAATATTTCATAAGAAAATATATATATAATTTATTTTCCTATTCAATTGGAATAATTCAATTGGTCTCCCCAAAATGCATAATAAACATGCTTTTAGTCCTGGTGTCCTCTACAGTGGACATGTATTAAATTATGTCCTGTTTCATAACAGGAAGTCATATTTGAATTTGAAAACCCATAACATTTCCATGAGATGTTGCTTTATAACAAACAATTAGAAAATTATTCAGATTTAAATTAAAATTACAAAATCTAATCATATTTCCATATGGATGCTAAATTGTTCACTAAATTAAATTTTCCCATCGTTAAAGACCTAGGAGAGGTGTGGTGGTCATGGTGAAACTTCCAAAAGCACTGAATGTGCTCCGTACAGGACATCCAGGCTTAAAACTGTGAGGTATCTGCTTTAAATGTGAGGTCTCAGAGAAATTCACTAAAACAGAATGTCCACTACAGAGACAAAAACTCCAAAACTGGGTCTCAGGTGGATAAACCACTTTTAGAAGTGAGAGATAAAAAGTCAAAATGTATTTATTTATTTATTTTTCAAAATTTAAAATAGCTTATTTGGGCAACTTCATTTAAAAAATCAGTTTTAAACCTTAATAATCCAGATATTTTGATCCACATTTTTATATCCACACTTTTAAGTGTAAGTATAAACTAACATTGATAGTTACACAGAAACTGGGGGGGGGGGGGCAAACACAATAAAAAAACACTGAATGTAAACACTACAATACATTATAAACATGTACACATCCTTCTAATTCCCCAGGCTTTGTCCAAACAATTATATATTAATTACTTGTTAAATAAATTAACATCAGTGTTAATTACAAGTATTTTGTAATTTTTCCAAATCTTCTATATTCTATTTAGTCACCAGTTTAAAAAAGGCTTTGTCATAAAATGGAAGTTGTTTTTTTCAGTGTGCTTTATAATTTCAATGAAAGTTTTACACTGTTAATGGTAGGCTTGTACTATGTCTACACACATGTAATGTCAAAAGAGCAAGTATAATTCAGTTTTGTCTCTGATATGAGTGGAATTTTAGAGTCCTGCAGTGAACAGCATCTGGAGGACAGATTAAAGTCTGTGGAAACAACAATATTCACGTCACACAGAGGGTGAATAAACAGATCATTTGATTTAAAAAAATCTAAACAGACCCGTATGAGCCGCACACTGAGTTCACTGCGCCGAGACTCAGAGGAGTGTGAGTGTGTGGAAGTGTGACGGCCCAAGTGCATTAGACACGCAGACTCAGACTTCAGCACCATGGCGACAGGTGTTGTCAAGGCAATAACGCAGCTGCTTAGGATATTCTGGGATGTTGCCCTCATACTGTTTCCCAAATGGTTTGACATAGAATTGTGAGGAATGCAATAAACAACCAATCACAGATCATCTGATAATCACTCTAACCAATCAAGCTTCAGTCTCATTTCCACCTAAACTTAACGCCTTAACTATATTTAAAATTATTAATATCCTTATGAATATCCTATTAAATGAGCAATATCACACAAGTAGCCATGTGATAGTGCTCTACATTAGAACGGATGTGATCCGAGTGCTGTTATTACAGCAGTGCTGATATAGAGAGATGTCACGGCATAAGTACAGTACATATATAAATACGATAGTGTCTTAAAAAACATCTTGTATTTGGAACGACTTCCTTCTGCCACGGATTCAAATCTCAAGCTGACAGATGAGTACAAGCCTCCGTTACTAATGAAAAAAAAACTTTAGAATTAGAAGGAACGCTGAAATTTACTTGAAAGCTTATATTATGAAGAGAGAGATTGACTGAGCGAGATTACCTTTATCTGATACAGCATTCATTATTCAGCTCAATCACATATTCAGAACAACATTAGTTTGAATCTCCACTGAGGAAAGCGATATCTTTGTCTTAATATCCTTTCAACTGTTATGGGAATTGCCCATGATAATGTGGGTCAATGCACTTTTTGAAGGTAAAAATATTATAAAAGTCTTTGCTCCTGTCTCATAAAGACAGACTCTTGTCGGCGTCTAGTAATAAAATGATGCAGTCTGTCAGTCATATAATGGCAGTCAATGGGACCCACGGCTTTGAGAGACAAAAAAACTTACACAGACAAAACCAAATTAAACCCTGCTGATCATGACGATACATTGAGGTCTTAAGACACATTTTATCCTAAACAAGTACAGTTTTTTGTCTAAAATAAACCCCTCTTAAAACAACATTATGTTACAACAACAGTCCTACATAAAATAGTTCTTAATCAATTTATCTTAAAGGTTTTCTGTATAACTTAGTATAACTGTATCCCTATGTGAGGGATTTCTACAAATTGATGCACGTTGAGTAAGGTACTAGAGTGTTTTATTAAAGACATTTTTGGTTTTACAGAGTGGAGTAACTCTGGTTTCACTAGTGCTGCAGAAATGACACACTGCAGCTTTAAGTAATGTGTAACTCATTAGGACTCATAGTAAACAATGCTGGAGGGTGTTTGCCTTTCTACATAAATAATACGAACCTTGACAACATTCTGTCAAGTCAAAGATTAGGATGGCAATAAATTTGTAAACAGACAAACAAAATTCTCTAAAATCTCAGAGAGGATCAGACGCATTGATGCTGTTATTTCGGAGAATTTTGCCCTATATATAAACGTACAAAATGCCTTTAATGGGCTGGTGCATGTTTATGGTGAAACAGATCCAGCCAAAGAAGGTTTTGTGGTTGTGGTGGTGCTGCATGGATTATTTTGGACCGTGTTCTTCCCAGATGAACTCTGACAGTGATTGAACACAGTCCAACAATTCAGCAACAAAAGCTTCCTTTAATAACAGCAGGAAGTCCAACTGCAGAGAAAATTCCTTCACAGTGTCAAGTCATCACAGATCTACTGCCCTACTTTACCCACAATCCCTCAGCCAACAATCCCTCCCTCTGAGTCTGTCCGGAAAGATTAAAGAACCGAGGAAAAGGGATCCAGATGAAAAGGCACATTTGAGTTCATCCTGTTTAAATATTAATTACTCACAAAATATAAATGCAAAAAGCTATACTAAGTATATAGTGCACTAAGAGACCAAAATCACTCTGACTTGACACCAGCCACAAATACATGCTGGGAAACCATCAATACCACAATAACTACTTCAAAAATAGTAAGTATATGCAATTCTAAACATAGCCACAGTCCCTCCCAACTACTGTATGAAGACAATATGAGGGAAATCTGTTTTTTTTTCCTCTAACAATGACTATGCAGGGGAAAAAAACGTGTCCAGGTTACAGGATCATAAACAAAGAGGATGTAACAGTGACTCAGTTATACATGTCAGCCCTTATGAAACACATATACCACACTCAGCCATGAACAAACAAGTGATTCACACTGATCTAAAGAGCTTTTTGTGAGTTTTCGGAGGGGGGAGATGATGTAATTATTGCAGAATTTTCACCTTTAGTCACCAAAAATCCTCATGCAAAAGTCCCTGTGTGTAATAATAATGCTGTCTGATTGTTGCAACAGTCCCCTGGGTCTCTTACAGATATAATGGAAAACTATTGATGAAATAACATTCATGACAAAAAACTCTATCTCCAGTCCACCCCAAACATTTATTGAAACTATCCTGTACCAAAAAAAAAGAACAAACAAAGGTTTAGACCGTTTCATTTGAATTAATATTGGAAAACAACAAAATTACAAGGAGCCAAAATAAAATAAAATAAACATGGAAAACAAGAAAATGAGTCCAAATTCAAAGGTCCAGCACATGGAACTGAATGAGTTCATTTCTAAAGATCAGTATAGATCATTCAGACACTTTTAGGACAGAAGAAACAATGTGTCTTTATCAGTCACTGGTTACTCACATGACATGTCCTCAGGCAATTGCCCTCTGCTTAGATGACCTACAGTCTGATGAGACTCACAGCATCATAGACATAAAGAGACACATTTACTATTTATCATCTCTCTCTCTCTCTCTCTCTCCACACACCACCACACACACACACACACACACACACACACACACACACACACACAACACACACACACACACACACACACACACACACACACACAACACACACACACACACACACTACACACACACACACACACACACACACACACACACACACAACACACACACACACACACACACACACACACACACACACACACACACACACACACAACACACAACACACCACACACACACAAGGCTGGGGAGTAACGAAAATACATGTAACTGCGTAACGTATTTTAAAATGCTAAATAGGAGTAAATGTATTTCGTTATAATTACATTTTAAATAGATGGTAATCAAATTACAGTTACATCCGAAGTAATTTTAGATCACCACAGGTTTTACTTTTAATTGTAATATAATTTATTAATTTAACTATAAGGCAACTGATTCTCCGTTGGAAAAAACAAACCTGCGTGCAGCCGCCTGTTCATTTAGAAACGCGCAGTGAGAGTGCAGTGCAGCTATACCTACAACGTCTAATATGAAAAAGCATCTTGAGGGAAGTTGTTCTTGATCTTGGAAATTTTTTATCCAGTAACTCGTTTTTCTATTTTCTCAAATGTTTAGTGTTGAATGGTTATCGTTTAATATTTCTAAGAATTTAATTGAAAAATGACACCAAATATCACACTTTGCATTCAGTTAACAGATCCATACGAATCATGCATGAAATAAAAGTTTGTAAAGTCAAACGATAGCTTTGTGTGCTTTTCGAATGAATAAATACTTCAAGTTCATCAGTAATGTTCAAGAACAGATTATTTGGCGCGGCAATGCAAGTGCCATTGATTCGAATTTCATGAACAGATGATTATTTTGAGGCAATCCTTTTTAAATAATTCTTCTTATTTTTTGTTTAATGAAACCAGTGTAAATGGTTCACATTAAACTGGTTAGATGTAGTTACGTTTCCCAAAAGCATCATTGGCGAACTGTGGTTGTTAAATTACGTTGAACTTTGGGAAACGAGCCCTGTCCATTTTGACTCAGCGATTCTATTGTGCTGATCGCTTCTCCACAGAGAGGATTATGAAGTATTCACTTAAAGTTTGGTCCATCCATCAAACAAATCTATTTGTTGGAGAATTGTGCCAGTTGTTTTGGCTACTTTTATGATATGTTTGGTGTGTTTGGATTTGTTTTGAAGCTTGGGATGCAGCATGAAACAGCACGGGATCCCATTCATTGTATTCAAATTGAATTTATATTGATTGGTAGATTTAAATGACATAACATTTTTTTTTTTGTTCACAGAAATGCGGACGAAACTGATGATTGTTAAAAAAGCAAAAGAAAACACAAATCTATGGACTGGTATGGATGTTCACTTTTATTTAGAGTTGGAACATACAAATAAGACATCAAGTATGTTCCATTGCGTTACATAGCTTAATTATTTCAAAGTATTATAAGTATTTAGATTACGTTACTAAACCGGAGTAATCTAACGAAATACAT
>CM049811.1:6002446-6029946 GCA_027422405.1 Ptychobarbus kaznakovi
ACACACAGGCGCTGCTCCACACTGTTTGTAAGTGTAAAATACAGTGAAAAGAGGGAAAATAAAGCTCAAATGGTTTACTATTGTGTGCACTTCTGAACAACATCTACAGGTACATCTCAACAAATTAGAATATGGTGAAAAAGTATTTTTTCTTGTAACTTATTTCAAAAAGTGAAACTTTCATATATTTTAGATTCATTACATGTAAAGTAAAACACTTCAAAAGTTGTTGTTTTAATTTTGATGATTATAGCTTACAGCTAATGAAAGTCAAAAATCAGTATATCAAAATATTAGAATATTTACATTTGAGTTTCAATAAATGACCATCCCTACAGTATAAATTGTGGGTATCTCTTGTTCTTTGAAAGCACAATAATGGGGAACACTGCTGACTTGGCAATGGTCCAGAAGACGATCATTGACACCCTCCACAAAGAGGGTAAGTCACAGAGGGTCATTACTGAAAGGGGCTGTTCAAGGAGTGCTGTATCAAAGCATATTAAATGCAAAGTTGACTGGAAGGAAGAAATTGGGTAGGAAAATATGCACAAGCACCAGGGATGACCGCAAGCTTGAGAATACTTTTAAGCAAAGCCGATTCAAACACTTGGGAGAGCTTCACAAGGAATGAACTGAAGCTGGAGTCGGTGCATCAAGAGTCACCACGCTCAGACATCTTCAGGAAAAGGGCTACCAAGCCACTTCTGAAACCGAAACATCATCAGAAGCATCTTACCTGGGCTAAAGAGAAAAATAACTGGACTGTTGCTCAGTGGTCCAAAGTCCTCTTTTCAGATGAAAGTACATTTTGCATTTCATTTGAAATCAGGGTCCCAGAGTCTGGAGGAAGATGGTAGAGGCATATAATCCATGTTGCTTGTAAGTCCAGTGTGAAGTTTCCACAGTCAGTGATGGTTGGGGTTGCCATGTCATCTGCTGGTGTTGGTCCATTGTGTTTCTGAAGTCCACAGTCAACGCAGCCATCTACCAGGAAAATTTTAGAGCACTTCATGCTTCCTTCTGCTGACAAGCTTTATGGAGATGCTGATTTCATTTTCCAGCAGAACTTGGCACATGCCCACACTGCCAAAGGTACCAAAAGCTGGTTCAATGGCCATGGTGTTACTGTGCTTGATTGCCAGCAACTCACTGACCTGAACTCCATAGAAAATCTATGGGGTATTGTCAAGAGGAAGATGAGAGACACCAGACCCAACATGCAGATTACCTGAAGGCCGCTATCAAAGCAACCTGGGCGTCCATTACACCTGAGCAGTGCCACAGGCTGATTGCCTCCATGCCACGCCGCATTGATGCAGTAATTCATGCAAAAGGAGGCCCAACCAAATATTGAGTGCATAGAAATGAACATACTTTTCAGAAGCCTGACATTTTTGTTTAAAATATACTTTTTTATTGATCTTATTTAATATTAGAATTTTCCGAGACACTGAATTTGGTGTTTTCATTATCTGTAAGCCACAATCATCACAATTTCAAGAAATAAAGGCTTCAAATATTTCACTCTATGAGCAATGAATCTATCTAATATATGCGTTTCACTTTCTGAAATGAGTGACAAAAAATATTGACCTTTTTCATGATATAATTTTTTTTTAGATGTACCTGCATATTGAAATATGCTAAAATCATATTTTGTGTTTTTCTTGCATTTCAAAATTTTGTGGCTGTTAAACTTTTTTGCCTTTTTGGAAGAAGCCTCTTTTGCTCACCAAGGCTGCATTTATTTGATAAAAAATACACTAAAACAGCATTATTCTGAAATATTAACATTCAAAAAAAGGTTTATATTGTAATATATTTATATAATATATTGTAAAATATACAAAGCTGCATTTTCAGCATTATTTCTCCAGTCTTCAGTGTCACATGATCCTTCAGAAATAATCCTAATATGCTGATTTGCTGATCAGGAAAAATTTCTGATTTTTATCAATGTTCAACAGTTGTGCTGCTTAATGGTTTTGTTGAAACTGTGATACATTTTATTTTTCAGGATTCTTTGATGAATAGAAAGTTCTAAAGAACAGGATTTATTTGAAATAGAAACATTTTATAACATCATAATTGTCTTTACTGCCACTGTTGATCAATTTAACACTCTTTAAAATAAAATAATTCACTTCTTTAAAAAAAAAATCTTACTGACCCCAAACTTTTTGATACTGTAAATATACATTTAGGAGATGCTTTTCAAAGTACACATCATTATCATGATTTCATGGAAATCAAACTACACACTTGGTGGTGTGTGTGTGTGTGTGTGTGTGTGTGTGTGTCATGTGTCTATGCTCTTTTTTATCTATTATTGTGTATCAATTCACTATGGTAACTTGTAATATAGTGATTTTCTGCATTTTGTATTCCCACAACACCAGCAATCCCTGCACATGATAAATCAACTTTAATCTGACGTGAATGTTACCTGCTGGTCGTGGTCCTCTCTTCCTTTTGAAAGCAGCTCCAGACTGCAGCGCCTCCAACAAACCATCCATGATACCAGCCTCATCATCTGAAACACACAAATATAACATTAAACACACACACACTTAACATTATACATAGAGAATACTCTCATTGCTATTTGAAACACACACACAAAGTGTTTTTGAATTATTATTAGTACACATCAAGTATTACTGCTGAAACACACATGTAGAATCTCAGAGCAACAGTCTCAGCCACAGTGATATCAGACGAGAGAGGAGCAAAGGATCATGGGAATGTAAACATCCTCTGAGATACAAGTTAAAGCAGACGGCGCCCCCTATTTTTAACACACTGATGCATTAACCTACATAACAACTGAACCAAGAGCAATACTGTACCACACACACACACACACACACACACACACACGCACACGCACACGCACACGCGCACACGCACACGCACACGCACACACGAGGGAAAGGACAGCATGATTAAAAAATATTTTGTCTGTGCTAAATAGTTTTTTGAAAGTGTGTGTCTCATATGTTGACCGAGTTCCAGGGTTGTTTTCACGTGTGTATAGACAGATGGTTTCAATCAGGTCCTCTCTATAAAACATGAGGTTAAAGATTTATGGGTCTAATATCCCCTCCCCCATAAACACAAACACACACGCAGAGCCAGACTCACTGTAATCCCCGCAAAATCTGCTACCAGATGGTTTTGCATCTGACCTGACAACCTACATCTCACACACACATACACACAAACACACACACCACACACTCAGAGCTGTCTGCAGTGCACACACACCACCATGAGGTGCGGTACAGGAACAGCACACTGATCTGGGGAGATTTTCTTCCTGCTGCTTATTACATTTTACGTAGATTATTTATTACATATCACACCACTTAAAAAAAGATTATTAAAATTAAGATTTCTTTTTTATAACACATAATAGGCATTTCACTCCTGTTTCCCAGTGTCCACCGAAATATCATGGTTACATTCTCCTGTTTGAAGAGATATCATCTTCATTTATTATAGTTTTACAGTTGTAACATTAACTGCATTACGCTGGTCGACATGACACTTCAATTTAGAAGTGACAAATATCAATGTAACTTGTCCATATTTCATGAAATATTTATGTTAAATGATTTATAATTTAAAATGTCCTTAAAAACATTTTGTATTACTATTTTATACTATTACTATACTAGTTTATACCATTTTATTACCTCTTATTTAATACAAAAATATTTATATACAGTATTAATAATATTAAGAATTATGACATTTTCCCACTGCTCTTAAAATGCTGAGCAACATTCCTTAAGTTTAAACCACTTAAATGTATTCATATAAATTGAACTAATTTTACACAAAAAAACAAGTTAAATTTATTATGATGATTTATATAAATATATTATTATTATTTAAATACAATATATTCAATTATTTCTTGGCTTTATAAATAAATACCAAAACATTTATTCATTATGGTATTTTTATTATAATTACTTTTATAATAATAATGGTAACATTTTACAATAAGGTCCCATTAGTTGCATTAACTACCATTAAATAATACCAAGGAATACATTTGTTATGGTTTTTATTATTCTTTAGGTTTTGTTAATAAAAACAATTATTCATTGTTAGTTCACGTCCATTAAATAATATATATAAAAATTTTTAATAATGTATTAGTCTGTAGAAATGAACAAATAAGATTTATAAAAGCTTTAGAAATATTTGTAATTTTCAGTTCATGTTAACCAGTGTAGTCAACTTATTTTAACAAATGAAACCTTACTGTAAAGTGTTATGCGGATTATTGTGCATGTACTGTAGCTTTCATTAGTTCACAAAACTTGAAATATGTCTACTTTTAAAAACATTTTACATTCCAGGACCATTTAAAGAAACACGGTTGATCAATAATGTGGTCAAAAAATGGTAACCAGTTAGTGTCTATAAACACACACAAAAATGTTAATATAGAAACGTTTAAAATCATGTCATTTGACAATTAACTGTAGTATTTTGGTGGAAACTGTGTTTCATGGTCAATTTCTGTAAGGCACATACAGTTCAACCCAGACTGTTACTCACATGCAGACACATTCTGGATGAATATCTTTCCTGTTTCTGCTGCATTAGACTATAATCAGCCATTAAACTCACTCACAGTCTCTCAACTGAAGATTACTGACACATGAGCATCATCAGGACACAGACCAATCACATGGTGACATCCGTTTCCACACACAGAATATCTAACACACAACACTGACACCTATTGTCCATCCACATTAGCTGCTATGGTTCAGTGATATGGAGTGTGTGTGTAACAGTAATGTGGGAAAGACTTTCATTTATCTAATTCTCAGGGTTTGCCTGCTAAACTAAAGATAATGTGTGTGTGTGTTTGAGAACGTGGGAATGTCAAGGACAAACATTTGAAATATTCAGCCCTGAGAGTTTCAGTGAACCCTCTGTGAGTCTGTGTGTGTGTGTGTGTCTGAATACTCGTATGTAAAACACAGGCTTCTGTGATCTTCTGGGAAGAATATTCTGTGCATTACATGTGTTTTTGCTCAACTGACATTCAAATCTGTCACCTGTATGCAAATCAAACCTCATAAATTACCAATGTATTTGGTCACTTCGTTCAAACTTTGAACAGTCTGATTGTGATTAGATAATAAATGACACTTGTTTTTATTGTCTAATTAAATGACATCCAGACATGTTCAAGTGTTTTCAGTCCAGACACTGCTGCATGCATAACACAGTATGCTGGTTAAGCTGATATGATTGATTTGTAAGCTGCAAAAGCAACTTTGCAGTAAACTTGACTAAACTACTTCAATGGAAATTACAAATGATGTCTTGGCAATTAAATTAAACATGTTGAAGTAGTATAATTGGAAAACTGGTAATAACCTGGATAATTGGAAAAATATAGCTAAATAGTAGTGTAAAAAAAAAAAACTAAATAAAAAAATTACCTAAATAACCAATAAATACAATTAGTTATATACTGTACAATAACTACTTTTATTAACATGAACTAACAATAAATAACATTTCTACAGCATTTATTAATATTAATGCTATACACACATTTTTTAATCTATGCATTTTTAATAACTAATATTAATAGATTAATAAATGCTGTAACTATGCCAATTAATGTTAGCTCATGTTAGGTAATGAATTAACTAATGTCAACAAATGAGAATTTGCTACCCATGTTTTTCTATCATCCTCCCTCAAACACACACACATGTATGCAGATCTAATGAGAGTGGAAATCTGGAGCCCCAAAACTTTCAAACTACAGCCAGGCCAGAAAAGTAGGTCAGAGAGAGAGAAAGAGAGAGAGAGACACACACACACCACACACACACCACCCCCCACACACACACACACACACACGCATGCGCAAAAAAGAGAGTGTGAGATGGACAAAGAGAGAGACATACACACGCATACAAAACAAAGAGTGCGAGAGAGAAAAACAGCTTATTTACTAGATGTACTATAGTGGCCAAATTATTTCACATGATCCACGTTAAATGTTGAAAGTGAATCAGTGTGTGACGGGGAAAAAAGGAGAAAACTGTGTTTATGAAGAGTACGTCTCAGGAAAGAGGAGAGCTAGAGAGATTTTTTTCAAAATAGTCTAAATCTCAAAAGAGTATGTCCAGGTCACATTTCACCCCAAAACCAAGAAAAGAAAGGAGAAAATGTATTATGTTTGAAAATGAAGATGTCTTGTTGTTTGGAGGAGAAATGCGACCTGGATATGTCTAACACACAGACACAATGTGAATCTTTACCATCATTGATGTTGGGAATCTGTCCAGAGTTCATTTTCTTCTGTTTCTCCTCTTTCTCTTTTTCCGCTTTCTCTCGCGCCAGTTTGGCTCGACGAATCTTCTCCTCTGCTTCTTTCCGTTTCTGGTTCTCTTTCACCGCTTGCTGTAAAACAAACACACACAAGTTAAGTTGTGGCCTCAAGATTTCTGATTCACATCGTGTGTTTATTCAGCTGAAGGAGAATAAAGTTATAAAGTGCTTTGATGAACGGTTAAGATAAGTGTGTGTATGTTTCGACATGGAGTCTCTGGTCCCTTTATGACATAGATAATATGTCAAGACAGAAAAAGCATGCTACCTTAACAAAAGTATGTTTTAATATCCTAAACAGACTGATGACCGAACCATCTGACACATGCGCACGCGCACACGCACAGGCACACACACACACGTGTGCATAAATACGGTCTCTACAGAGAAATCCAAATATAATACTGTTAAAAAATGTAGGGTCTATAATATTTTAAGGAAATTCATGCTTTAATGAAACAGATAATCTTTATTACTCTTCCACTTATAGAGTCCTTTGAAGCCAATTTGACTTCTGTATGTTGTATCCGAAATAGAATATTAAAAGAAGAAAAAAATAAACGTTATGGTGGGACTTAATTTATATTATGAAGAATTTATTGATGCCGAAAAGTGACTATATGACGGTGCTTAAAAAAAGGAGACAGGTGATGTCATGCACAAAAGAAGCAAAGTTATTACATTTTGATAAAAATTATGAAGACTATATGTGACCTTGGACCACAAAACCCGTCATACGTAACACGGGTATATTTGTAAAAAACACCAACAATACATTGTATGGGGTCACATAACATGCACTGTTATATGTCCAAGAAACAAAGTAAAGAAACCAAGGTAAATATCGGTCATATTTTCAGTCGACTGCCGGTCGTGTACTGACCTGGAACATGTTCCTGAAGTTGTTGAGGTCACCGAAGAACTCTTCTGGACTCATTTTCTTGGGGTCGAACACAAAGTAATTGCCCAAATCCTCGTACTGCTTCTCCATGTTATCATGCATCAGCTTCAGCTTCTCAAATTGCTCACCAGCCGTCACTACAAAACTGTGCACAGCTTTGTCAAGGAAAATCACACGCATTATGATTCACTGTAACTCAGTCGTGTAGGACTCAACATTTATATTTATACATAAAACATTAAGTGAGTTTTTCCCCCTCATCAGAGAGCAAGCACTAGAACAAACATCCTCACGAACTTCATGAATGGATGATCACATTTATGAATACAAAAGTGTTTGTTCTAGAACCCATACAGGATGTGATGTCACAATATATCATTGACACTATTTTGTAGCATTATTGTTTGAGGAAATGACTGCGGAAACCAAAGTGACACTTCCTGTCATGCAACAGGCCCGGGAGGAAGTAAAGGATATGGTCATTTTCTCTACAAATTTGTCCTTGTCGCTCTGCGGAGGGGGGAACGTCTCGATGTCTTTCTCCAGACTTTTAATCTGATTTCCCATCTGATCTAGATTCTTCTGAAGCGTCTCTGCCGACACTGAGAGAGAGAGAGAGAGAGAGAGAGAGAGAGAGAGAGAGAGAGAGAGAGAGAGAGAGAGAGAGAGAGAGAGAGAGAGAGAGAGAGAGAGAGAAATTATGAATATAAATACATAACTGTTCTGAAATGAGATTAGTAGCACACTACCATTCAAACTATTTTTATTGATTCTGAAATAAGTTTCTTCTCCTTAGTAAGGGTGCATTTATTTACGGAGCACTTAAAGGGGCATAGTGGTGGAAAAAATTTCGGGGTGAGCGGAAAAAATTTGGGGTGCAAGTAAAAAATGTCACAAATAATGTTTGCGTTCACTCGCAAAACCAGTTGAGTTCAGACAAACTCTTCCTGTTTACTTTACAGCTTGCCGTGATTACAGATCTGCATGTTCACAATGGCGCGGTTCATAGAGTTTTTTTTTTACTTGGACTCAAGTATAAAGAAGTCAGTCAGTGCTTAGATCAAGGCATGGTTTTGAGACATTCTAAAATGCTTAATGTGGCTTAATGTATTAAAACTGACATTGGAGGACCAAATTCAATAATAATAAATGCTAATAAAATTATTAGGCTAATATGAATAATCCTATTCATATTATTACTATTAATAAAGCAGAATAGCCCAGAATATGAATGCAATGCCCTGCACGTTAAGCTTTTTCTCCCTCATAGAAAATTCTTAAGGTAGGCTACATGAACGAATATGGTGATTTAAATATACCAAATCTGTTTACAGTTTATATTATGCACAGAAAAGCAGATGAGCCCAGAACGGAAAAGCTTGCAGTGTTCATAAAATCCTTTAACGCGGCCTAATGAAGATATAAAAAAAGACCAAATATTAAGATCGACCTATATATCGATTTATTGATATTTTCCCGATATTAAGAGCGTTTTAACCATTATCAGATATCGGTTTTGTAAATATCGAAATTTCACAGATAAATGCTAGTGGTGTTTTGATAATTTTGCACAGGATCGCTATTGCAGCGCGTCTGAGGGAGACCGAGACAAAACAACGGCGTCCAGGTACTTTGATTTGCTGTAGTTATAAACTTTATTTAACATAAAGCCATAAATGCACAAATAGGATGCATACATAAATGCCCTGATATGCAGCTTGGGCTAAGAATTGAGACAACTCACGGAGTCATGTAAGATAACTTCAATCTTTCCCAATAAAGACGTAACTTTGCATGAATTAATAATACAGCATGAATGAGCGCATGATGGAAATAAAAGCACTGAATTGAATCTCTCTCTGTTTTCTATGCTCATCATAGTCCCTCGAAGCCAGAGTCACGTAAAATAATCCGTCAAGTTTCTTCCCAATAAAAATTTAATTTGCCTGAATTAAATAATACAGCCATGAATGAGCGCCAAGATGGAAATAAAACGCGCTGAATTGAATTCTCTCTCTGTTGTCTATGCACATCTTAGTCTCGTGAAGCCGCTTTCATATTGCTGTTCACGTCAATGATTGATGCCCAGGAAATGCTCCAGCGCGGGCCACCCCATGGAACTTTTAACAAGATTCACTTGTTTTAAACACGCTAAATTATATAAAATGTACTATATAACCATTATTTTGCCAATAAACATCTAAATAAATACATCTCTATCGAATTATTTATTATCTCCGCAAGCGATCGCAGTTTGTTATAGTTCTGTGTAAATAGATAAACCGCGCTGTCAGCAGGCATTTCATAATCTAGAATGACAAAACATTTTAATAATTCTGATATAACATACCAGTTGAGAAATGCAATGAAATACAATGTTATGTTTGTTATAGCTTATTTCAATATTCCAGAGAATATTATCCAGTGAATTATTCTTCACTCTTTATTCTATTAAACAGCTTATAAACCTAAAACTGTAGATTAAAATGAAGTTGATATGACTTCTGTCCTTTATTTTCTCCATTTGAAAACATTAGACATTATTTTGCTAATTGATAATATCAGTGTTGCTGATGAGGCTTTTTTCATAAAAAAAAATATATTGTTGTAGTTTGAAGATTAAATTTAACATGAAAGACTGTTCATTTTCAACAGTTTTTTGTTGTTGTTAAGATGACTGAAAGGTGGAAAAACAAAAGTGAAGTATGGACTTCACGCAGTTATTTATATACTTTATAACAGTAAATAAATATCTGTATCGGTTATAAAAAAAATCAATATCGGTCGATCACTTCCAAATATGCTATAGCCAATTATATATGTATTAAAAATATGTACTGTACATGCAAGCCCAAAATATGAGCTGAATTGCATGATAAGCATTTTCTCCCCCATAGAAAAGGACGCTTAATGTGGCTTAAAAAAAAGAAAACGAAAAAACAGTGATAAAATCCCAAGTTTTATATTTTATAAAAAATATACACTATATGCACAGAAAAGCAACATGTTAGATATTGTATAATGTTTTGTCTGCGGGGAGAAAACACTACGCGTTCCGTTCGTAATATAAACTGTAAACAGATTTGGTATTTTTAAATCACAGTTTTCATTCATTAGCCTACCTCAATTGTTTTATGGGGGAGAAATGTCCCAAAACAGTGCATTGTACTAAGCACTGACTGTATTGCTTTATACTTGAGTCCAAGTTCAAAATAAAACTCTACGAACTGCTCCATTGTGAATATCCGAGCTGTAACCACTGCAAGCTGTAAAGTAAACAGGAAGAGTTTTGTCTGAACTCAACTGGTTTTGCGAGAGAACGCAAAGTTTCTCGAGGTAACGCAAAAGTTTTGCAAGAGAACGCAAAACATTTGAAAAATATTTTTTCCTCCGACTCCAGATTTTTTCCACCACCTAGACCCTTAAAGCGCTCCGTATTTATTTGATCAAACATAGTAAAAAAAAAATATAGTGAAATATTATTACACTATTGAGATACATTTCAAAATGTAATTTATTCTTGTGATCAAAGCGGAATTTTCAGCATATTTTGTGGGAACTGTGATATGTTTTATTTTTCAGGATTCTATAGAATAGACAGTTTAAAAGAATAGCATTGATTTGAAATAAATATTTTATAACATCACAAATGTCACTTTTGATCAATTTAATGCATCTTTGTTGAATAAAAATCTTTACTGAATAAAAATATTGAATGCTAGTTCATATAAAATAATAAAAGAACCATCAATGAGATTGACACAGACCTCTGCTGGCTTTCTCCACGTGGAGGAGCTCATCTGGGAAGGTCATGACCTCAGGATACTGCTCCTGACATATTTCCGCCAGGAAGTGCAGTAGAGTCTGTTTCTGATCGGCTGATTTAGTGTCTCTCAACTAAACACACACACACATCACACACACACACACACCCACACACACACACACACTCACACACACACACACACACACACACACACACACACACACACACACACACACACACACACACACACACACACACACACACACACAACACACACTCACACACACACACACACACACACACGTTTACTGCTAATTTTGAACAACACATCAGGCACTTTCCACAAACAGGTACAAACAGTTGTCTCACTACATTTTAAAAGCTAGAAGAGGCACACATCACATGTTCTTTAGAAAGATAACTATTAGATATGTTAGATAAGCTATTAACTCGCAGAAAATGAAGTAGAACAAAGTTGCTCTTTAGAAACACATCAGATGCCACAAAATACAGAGTTGACAGCATTCGTCACACTCATTAATGCAGATGTTGGGAAATCACCTTGCACAGGTAACTGATGCTGAAGCCGAAAGCTTTGGCGTTGCGTGATCCTGCATTCATGAAGTTTCCCAGCAGCAGCGTCATCTCCAGCAGTTTGGCGAAGCTCTCGCTCTTCCGAAGCTCCTCGCAAGCGGCCGTCACTGCCACCATCCGGCTTGACGTTATTCACCTGCTCCTCAAACTGAAGTTTGAAGAGGATGGAGGTCAGACGGGGCTTCAGACGCTTCACTGAACTGATCTAGAGAGAGATATACACATGGATCTGAGAGAATGTTTCTGAGAAGTCAATGGAGTGCTGATGCATTTTTGTAAGCCAAAACAAGCATTTTAGTACTTTTGTATCCTTTATCCTAAAGTCAATTGTTTTTTTCCTCAATGGTTAAATGTCTGAAGTTATACATGTATACACACATACATTTTACAGGAGTGCTTATGTTTGTGTGTTTCTCACCACAACTCCAAACTGTTCAGACTCGGCCAGCTCCTCGTACTCATCTTTCATCTCTGATAATGTGTTCATTTGTTCCTGCTCCGGCAGCAGCTTCAGCAAACTCTGAAAACACACAGCAGCTGTTTAGCACAAGATAATTACTCGGGAAAAGATGATGTCAGTTTCACTGTTTTAGTCCATCAAACGTTTTCAAATACAGTTTGGCAAATGTATAAGAGACATTTGCATTTCTGAGTTTTTTAGGGTGGGGCTTGATTTATATAATGGGGAATTGATTGGATGATGTCTATATGAAGCTGGTTGAAAAAGTAGTTAGGTTTTGATAAAATATTACGAATGAAACATTTTTAGTTTTGGAATAACATGCACTAAAGTTTCACTCACAATAAGACTAAAAAAACTAAAGTAAATAGGAGGAAATTTGCTTTCATTTGAACTTGAAGAGAAATGTCTTTCATTTTATGATTAGGATCTCAGCAAAGTAATCTTCAAGATATAGTTTTAAATAATATCAGAACAACAAACTTTTATACAAGGTAATTATTGGTTGAATTCTCTTGATTTCAATTAGTGCTGTCAAATGATTAATCGCGATCACATCCAAAACAAAAGTTTTTGTTCACATAATATATGTGTGTATTGTGTATATTTATTATGTATATATAAATACACACACATACAGTATATATTTTTAAAATATTTACATGTACATATTTATTTATATTCATATAATTTGTATTATATATAATTATTTTTAATATATAAACAGCATAATTTTCTTGAATATATGTATGCATGTGTATGTATTTAAATCAAATCAAATCACTTTTATTGTCACATCACCACAGCACAAGTGCCTTGGTGAGTGAAATTCTTGCGAGCGTGCTCCAGACAGTGCAAAAAAACTAAACAAAACAAGACACAACAATTTACATATGGACAGTACGTATTTACAGACTATACAGAACAATGTGCAAAATACACATACATATACTCAGTACACAGTGTACTATAAAAGACATACTTGTTATCGTTAACAACTACACATTATACACCATATGTACACAGTCTATACATTATGTAATCTATGCATAGTAATAATGTGAAGGTGCAGCAGATTATAAATGTACAGCAGATTGGTTGAGCAGCAGATAGTTTGTGCAGAGGTGCAACAGATTATACATATGCAGTGTCGTGGATGTGCTTTTGTGTGATGTCCAGTGATAGCAGATGCTAGTGCAGTGTGTGCATGTAGTCCGTTTAAAACTGTGTTAAAGTGCAGTGCATGGCATGTTTTGTGAGTGGGAGTGTGTTATATTTATATTTATAAATATGTATATTTATTATATATAACATAATAAATATACATCCACATAAGTTGTTCTCTTTCATATGTAACTCAACACTGCGTAGCTTACCACAGTGGGAACACCCAGGTGTGACCGATTGTCTAAAGCCCATATAGAATCACGCCAATTCATTGGCTGATGGCGCGAGATACCGCCCCTACATCATACGTGTTTGACATAGACCCACGTTTGTGCCATCTTAACCCTCAGATTTTCCACTTCAGAAGCGTTCGCATCTGCGGCTTGTCTGGCCCAATCATTAGCGATAGAGCGCTAATCTGCGACTTTTCCACTTCAGCGACCGCATCCGTGGAATATTATTTATCCTAGCGGTGAGTGGAAATGTACTTTGGTCGATGCCAACCGGCGTGCTCTCGCCTCATCGCGAGTGAAGACAAGCATGGTAAGTGCGTCAGATGTGTGAGCCTGGCCCATGCACGAGACGCCATTTTTGGCATTTCGAACTGCAAATACTTCGAGAATTTTATGCTAAACACCCTGCGCGCTAGACTCGCGGTTTTTGACCGAGAATCTGCCGTTCTTCCTCACCGCGCTGCTCCGGAGGCCTCCTTCCTCCGTGAAGCTGCGGTCTGGAGTTCGGAGGCGGAGCTCGAGGCCATGGAGAGTGAGCAGTTTTCACTTTCTCTCCCTCCATCGCCTGGGCGTCACCGCACAAATTCTCCGGTCCAGTTTTCTAGCGGTTGTCTTGCACCCAGCCCGGAGGCACGGGACGCCGTTTCCTTCAGGTTGGAGGATATTTTATATACCGCGACCTCCGACTCTGAGGACTTCAGTCCGCATCACTCGATGTTCTCTCCCCCATGGGCAAGGAGAGAACAGGCTTCTCCGGCCTACACTGAGCTTGTGGAAGTTTTGCCGCGCGCCACTGAGAAGCTGAGCTTAGATTGGCCGGATGAGCCTCGCGAATCCCAGTCATCTAAGCTCGGGAGGTTGGGCGCAGTATGGTGGGTTTGGTGACGGCTGAGCGCCACCTATGGCTGAATCTCATGGAGATCATGGAGAAGGAGAAGGCTTTTCTCCTTGACGCCCGATCTCCGGCTTGTTCGGCGCGGCGGTTAATGCCGTTGTCGATAAGTTCAGGGCTGCTAAGGGTCAGCTGTTCATGCCGCGACGCTGTTCAAGCAGTTCATGCCGTGACTTGCGTGAGCCAGCCTCTGCCTCGTCCTCCAGGGAACGCCCAGCCCCCAGTAAGGAGCCAGTCGGTAGAGTGAGCAAGCCGATGCATCCCCCGCCTTACACGGTTTGGGGAGCCCGCGGTCGTTCCGCTTCTCGCCAACGCCCCAGTAAGCGGGTGGATTTAAAACACCTGAATAAGCCCCCCGCGGCGGCTTCCTCGGGTCGCTCCTGATACAAGTATCAGGAAAAGGAGAGCTTCCCCCAACTCATTGGATCGCGACGGACCGCTAAAGCGTATCTGTCCATCTCTGAGATGCTCTCCTCTGCCAACTGCGCAATCCTCGCCGCTGGGAACGTCTCGAGGAGAGCAAGCCACTTCCCCTCTTCAGCGGCTGTTGAAGGTAAGAGACACTTCAGGTTTTCTCCCCTCAGAGTTGCTACATGTTGCAGGCTTTGTACACGCGAGAAGGGACACCCAGGGCTTTCCCCCGCGTCAGTATTTCCTGCCCTCGCCTTTACGGGCTCATTAGGTCACGCCTCCATGCACTTTTCGGCCGGGTTCATGTCCCTCCCTTCAGGGGGACATTCAGAGCGGGGACCCCGTGTTGGTATCCCCCTTGATATATTTCACTCCGTTACCTCTGTCGGTCTCCCTCCATACCTGGAGGGATCTACCGTGAGTGTCGCCCAGGATTCTTCGTACGATCCAGTTCGGTTACATCCTCTGGTGGATGAAGTCCCTGGGTATTCGTCCCTCTTGGCCATCCCTTCGCCTACTAAAAGTGTCAGGCGCCTGTTTCCGCGTCCTTTTAGTGTGGCGGGACCCCAGTGGAGTACGTATGGGGTAATCTGCCGTTGCCAAATGATATTGACGGATGCTTCCCTCTCGGGGTGGGGAGCGGTTTTCGAGGGATGACCGGCTTATGGTCCTGCAAGTACCTCATCTAGCACATAAACGGCCTGGAGTTGAGAGCAGTTAATCTAGCTCTCACTCACTTTCTTCTGTTCCTGACACACTCACATGTCATCGTCAGGATGGACAACATGGCGGTGGTGTCTCATATCAATCGCCAGGGAGGCTCCCTGTCATGCACCCTGAACAGGCATGCGCGCCAGCTTCTTCTTTGGGCACAGGACAAGTTTTTGTCCCTGAGAGCGGTTCATGTCCCAGGGGTCCTGAACCTAGCGGCGGACTTCTTGTCAAGACAGAAACTCATGTCAGGGGAATGGAATCTGATCCACCGTACGGCGGTTCAGCATCCATTCACCATGCATGGCAGAGGTGGACCTCTTTGGGTTGCAGGAGTCGTCCCAATGTCCCCTTTGGTTCTCCCTCTCTCACCCTGCCTCTCTGGGGATAGATGCGCTAGCACACCCCTGCCCGACATGAAGCTGTATGCTTTTCCTCCGGTCAAGCTCATCCCAGCGGTGCTGCGCAGGGTGAAGACATGCGGACTCTGCCTTCTCCTAGTAGCCCCATTCTGGCCTTCCCAGACGTGGTTCTCAGAGTTAATCTCCCTCCTGGAGGGCGACCCGTGGGAAATTTTGGTCAGGAAGGACCTACTCTGTCAGCTTCAGGGCAGGATCTGGCACCCACGTCCAGAGATCTGGAAGTTGTTGATCAGATCATAGGCCGCCCTTAGCTCTTGATCTATCGGATGGAGTCCGTAAGACCATTGATGGTGCCAGGGCCCTTTCTTTACTCCTCCAAATGGAGGGTTTTCGAATCCTGGTGTTTGGCTAATAATGTGGACCCAGTTAACTGCCCGGTTGGTTCAGTGCTGGAGTTCCTACAGCATAAGATTTCGGCCTCTACCACCCTGAGAGTCTGCGTTGTGGCTATCGCTGCTCGAAGGGACTCGGACGATGTCCCCCTGGGTAGACATCGTTTGGTGTCCTCCTTTATGCGTGGGGCTAAGCGCTTGAGGCCGGCTCGTCCTCCTAGTTTCCCGTCTTGGGACCTTTCTGTGATCCTGAAGGGGTTGCTAGGGCCTCCCCTTTTGAACCTCTTGAGTCAGCTCCCGTGAGGATTCTGACACTGAAGGTTATACTTTTGTTGGCATTGGCCTCATTCAAGCGTGTGGGAGATTTGCAGGCTCTGTCTGTCAGCGAGTCCTGCACCGAGTTTGCTCCGGGTCTGGTTAAGGCTTTTTTTAAGGCCTAGGCCGGGTTATGTCCCCAAAGTTTTCTCTACATCTTTTTGTTCGCAGGTGGTAGTGCTGTAGGCTTTCTCTCCCTCCCCTTCAAGTGAGGGTGATGATCTTCATCTGCTCTGCCCTGTTAGACCCCTGAAGATGTATGTGGACCGCTCCAGTCAATGGCGTCAGTCCTTACAGCTATTAGTGTGTTTTGGCGCAGGCCGCAAAGGGCTAGCCGCATCTAACCACACAATATCCCAATGGGTTGGGAATGCTATTTCATTGGCCTATGAGGTGCGCAGTCTGCCTTCAACTCTAGACATCAGAGCTCATTCCACCAGAGGGGTGGCTTCCTCCACAGCATTGTTTAGAGGCGTGCACCTAGAGGACATTTGTATGGCGGCAGGATGGTCCTCTCCCCATACATTTGTGAAGTTCTATAACCTTGATGTGAACACGGCTCCTGGTTCCCAGGTTCTTTCTGCTTGAACCAGCTGTGTTTTTGGTGTTCTGGTCTGTAATGGGCCAGATCTGGCAGCGCGATAGCTTGGCGTGTGTGGTATATCGTTCTCACTGTGGTAAGCTACGCAGCGTTTAGTTACCTATGAAAGAGAAAGTCTCAGGTTACTTACGTAACCCTTGTTCCCGGAGTAGGGAACGAGACGCTGTGTCCGCTGCCAAGCTCCTCTTGCTGTCGACATGCTTCTTCAACAGGAAAATCTGGGGTAAGATGGCGCGAACGCGGGTCTATGTCAAATACGTATGACGTAGGGGCGGTATCTCACGCCATCAGCCAATGAATTGGCGTGATTCTATATGGGCTTCAGACATTCGGTCACACCTGGGTGTTCCCACTGCGGTAAGCTATGCAGTGTCTCGTTGCCTACTCAGAGAACAAGGGTAATGTAAGGAACCTGAGAAGTTTTCTTGCATGCAAAATAAAACATGCATTATAACAAGTTAGGGCGGATTGCTTTCCACTACGAAAATCCACTAAATATGACTCTTTCATACCTGCACCATGTTTTCACTGAGAACTTTTTCGTTGACCTCCAGGATGACATTCTTCATCTCTTCATAAGGCATCCTGTTTGAACCCAAGAATATAGCTGCAACACACACACACACACACAGCTCTGAGTAAACAACACTATAAATTACAGTGTTAAGCTAGTGAGAGATTTCACATCTGAATGAAGATTCATGCTCAGCTGTTACTCACAGAGATTCTGGGATGTTTTGGAGTCGAGCACCTTCAGCTCCTTCGCCTTCTTCTTCTGAGCGTTTTTCTTATCCTCAGCTGCCTCTTGATCCTTCTTACCTAGAAAAAGACAAAGAAAGAGAGAGGGTAAATATTCTTGACTAGTTCAGATATCAGCCTCGGTTTCAAAAATGACCTGAAAATGATGTTTCTTGAAGGCTGGACACATCTCTCTCCCACATACACTCACACACAGTATTTCACTGTCTTCATAAAGACTAAATGAGTTGATATGACACATCAAGCATAGCGACATCGGTGTCCAGTGGTTTTATTTGCTATACTTGATCTAGAAGTACTTTAATCACCAGTTTCAAATCATCTCATAATTGGCATACATGCAGTTTATTGAGCATGTTATTTTAGAGATTAGATTGATTATTTGTACTTTTAAAAATTCATGTGTCACACCATAGCAGTGTTATTTTAGTATTATTTATATCCTATTATTATGACATTTAATATTTTCATTTCATTTCATTTCACATTTCATTTAAGTTTATTTTAATTGTAACAATGTAATGTGCTTTTGCCAATTTTAGTAGTTTTTTATATTTCGATTAACTTAAATTTTAAATATTTATACAGTTTTATTAATTTAGCACTTTTTTATATTTTTTAAAGAAATGTTAGCTTTTTAATTTTTCTATTTAGCTTGAGTTTTAGTACTAAAAGTAAACTTATTTGAGTTAGTTGCTAGAGTGGCATTTCGAATTTTGGATTTGTTACTTAATAAAAAATTCATTTCAGCTTTATTTATTTTTCTATTTTGCTATAATTTGTTTTATACAGTTTTACTAACTTTTTAAATTTAGTCTTTAAATTTCTTATTGCGTTTTAGTACTAAAAGTAAACTTATTTGAGTTAGATGCTAGGGTGCCATTTCTAATTTTAGAGTTTTTACTTATATTTAACAGTATTCCAGATTTATTTTAATTACAGAATATGATTTTTAATAGTGTTAGATAATAATAAAAATATATTTATATTTATATTTTTACTTTTTCAATTAATAATTCTACTACATTAATCAAATTTCATTGTAGTTATATTTCTATGACAGAAAACATGTTTTATAGTTACATCAACACCACATCAAAAACTATTTAAGTGAAATGCAAAAAAATAAATAAAAATAAAAAATCCTAACATTTGAATATTTTTTGTAAATGTCACACACAAGTTATTTGTACAGTACATGGTAGCTGTACACAAATGTATGTATGGCTCAAAATTACAAAGAACAGAGACTTGGTAACGTCAAAAGGCATAGGAAGTATCTAATATAGAAAATAAAAGGATCTCTGTTCACACACAAACATGAGTGTGCTGGCATTTCTGTTGTAAAGACAGACTGTGAGGAGCAGGAGGAGGTTAGGGGTCAGGAGATCAGGGGTCAGGACTCAGGGTCGAGAGTCAAACGCCCAACAGCTTTAATGAAACGTGAAGACTGAAGTTCACACTACTGACAAGTCTCCAGAGAAACCCCACAGACACACACAGCATCAGATGACCATCAGCGTGTGTGTGTGTGTGTGTGTGTGTGTGTGTGGTATAATCACTGAAACGCACAATCAAGATCAGATAAACATCCTCATCTCTATCTGCAGTCTGGCCTGTGATTCTCTTCCATCCTCTCACGCTCATATCCACGTCTGTCCTTTATTCTTTCTCTTCTGTCTCTCAGAACAGTTTTTCTCCTTCATTTTCAGGCTCCTTTCAAACAGATTTTTTTTCTCTCTCTGTACCTCATTTCCAAGCAGTACATTCATGTCTGGCATCTGTGTGTGTGTGTGTGTATTGAGTTACAGCAGCATATGGAACCGCTCAAGACAGTGAGTAGCTCTGGATTACATTACACACACATACACACTTTCACTCTCAATTTTACACATTAGTTCTTAAGAAAGGCTGCTCATGTTCACTTATGTAAGATACACGTGTACATGCATCACACTCTAAATGAGGATGTACATAAACACGTTTGTTTAGATATTATTCTAAAAATTACATGATCCAAGCCCAAAGCCTAAAACAAAACATTATTTAACTGATTTATGCATCATCAAAAAGCATAGCTAAATAAATTCTAAAATAATTAATACAACCAAAAAGTAAAGCTAAATACAGTGTTTTGGTTTTCCAAAGAATGACAGGACAACTCGACAATCTCAATCAACCTTGCGGTGTATCTTCTCTGACAGCATAGCAAAGCCCTGACACTTAAAGAACGTGACTTTAGCACAGAAAAACTCACTTTTACTACAGATCATATACAATTTAGTTGGCTTTGCAGCATCACATCAATTAAACAAGAAAGAAATAAGAAACTAAAATGTCAGAAAGATCTTTAAATTTACTACACAGATTCATATGAATCTACAATAATAACTATATATTTTTGCAGAAACTATGCATACAATGGTAATGCTATGGCCTCTTGTCTGGTCCTGATATTCTTATATTATTTTCTTATTTTTCTCTTTTCTTCTTATTTTAAACATTTAAATGTTTTATTTTGTTCTTTTTTTCATTTAGCTTTAATACATTATTTCAGTTTTAGCTTTAATTATTTTATTATTTAGTACTTAAACTAATTTCAATTATTTGCTAAGGCAACATTTCTAATTTATATTTTTTAATTTAATATTTATTTATTTTATTCCAGTTTTTAATCGATTTTATTTTGTTAGAATAAAGTGAGTTGAAATGAATTGAAAATAAAATATGTTACCTTTAAAAGGTCATAAAACACATTATTTGTGCTGAAATTTATAGTTGTAAAAATTAGTTCATAACTCAGAATTAAAGGAAAACAGACTTGATAACATCAAACGGTAAATATCTATTTCAGAAGTTAATACATTTCAAATTGATTCATAACATTTCTTTAATGTAAACAAAAAAACATTCAATAGTTATTTTCAGATTTTACGCATTATGAAAACGTTATTATAAATCCCATTTATACAAAGCACTCAGAATTACCATTATATATGGCACATGCTTCTTTATATAAATAAACTTGCTTTTTTTACTATGCATGATTCTTAATAAAAAAGAAACTTAAATTATAAACATACTGAATTTGTGACTCTTCAGTTTTGAGGAAAAATAAAAATAAATTGAATACTAGATGGAGAGATAGTTTTACTAATCTATGGCACGTTATAGCCTGAAATCCAGTGTTGGGGAGTAACTAGTTACATGTAATTTAATTACAAAATAAATGTAATTGTAATCAGTTACAGTTACTGAGAGAAAAATTGTAATTAAATTACAGTTACTTGGGAAAATGTTAAGATTTACAAAGGGGGTTACATCGCACACACAGATTGAATTGATTTCTTTCATAAATTGCAGTGACTGCTCTAAAATATGAGACACCATTGATTCAGGAGTTTAGGACACAGAATAGGACACATGCTTATTTTTTAAGATTAACTTGTTTTTTTTCTATACTGTTAAGACTGCCAGTGTTTCCTGTCATAGCTATGCAAATATTTGATTTCAAAAACTGTATCATAGCTAAACTATTTCTTGTTTTGGGTTTAAATCTGTATTTAACCTCTGCATGATCTCAAAGACGGTCTGATTTTGACAGTGTTGAGTAGTGCTGTAAGGTTAACCCTGCTTGCTTTACATGTTTTAAAAATGATATAAGAAAACATTAGAAATGTATACAAGTAATCAAAAAGTAATCAGTTATATTAATTTAATAAAGTATTTGAAATATTTACACTACTTATTACATTTCAAAAAGGGCAACTTGTAATCTGTAACCTATTACATTTTCAAAGTAACCTTCCTGCTGCAATCTTGGTCAGTGTGTGATCGATTCTGCGCTCAGCCAGAGAACGAACACACACACACTATCTCCTCTGCTACTCACTGCCTGTGATTCATAAAATGGGATCTGCGTTCAAAATGGCTGCTGGTCTTTCTCTCTCTCTTTCTCTCTCTCACACTCACACTCACTCACACACACACACACACACAAGATACCAAAACTCATTTATGAGCCAATGGTGCCTCTGCAGGTCACAATGGGAACTGCAGCACGACCACAGCACATCTGTGTTACATTAACATTACATTTAAAAGTGTGTGTGTGTGTGTGTGTGTGTGATTGCACAATCAGTAACTATCAAACACAGGCTCTTTAATGTTATTGTTTCTGGATTGTGTTGTAAAACTCATGCTGTCTTTTGTATTTTAATAATGCCTGAGGGCTATTCATCCATTCAGGCTTTTATCTTCCTCTCATGGAATCCAGTGTCAGTACACAGCTGCTTCAGACAAAAGAGCTCCAACACACACCTTCAATTCAGGACATATCATTTATCATCAATGCTTTTTTTTCTCCATAAAGACAAATATGACTACAGACAAAACTAAAACATACAAGATAACTTTTAGCATTTAAACACACACGTAAAATATACAATTGTATATATTATACTAATGGTAACATATCTTAACATACTGTATTATATTGTATATTATACTTGTGTATACTGACCAAATGACAACATACCTAACATGTTTTTAAAGGAAGGATTAGTTACATTCAGCTTACTTCTTGGGACAAACTATAAATACTTTAAACCATTAACACACAACACACGTGTTTATTTCTGTAAGTGTCCAGCTGTTTTTCCATGTCTGTGTCCTGTCTCACATGGAAATCATTGTGTTTCTGCGTATATTAGTTCAGCATTAACCACAGACATCATGTCTGCTCTTTCTGGAACTCCTGATCTCACTTTACGCACGCACGCACGGCACGCACGCACGCACGCCACGCTCGCACGCACGCACGCACGCACGCACGCACGCACGCACGCACGCACGCACGCACGCACCAGCACGCACGCACGCACGCACGCACGCACGCACGCACGCACGCACGCACGCACGCACGCAGCACGCACGCACGCACGCACGCACGACGCACGCACGCACACACAACACAACACACCACAACACACACACACACACACACAACACACACACACACACACACACACAAACACACACACACACACACACACACACACACACACACACACACACACCACACAACACAACACACACAACACACACACAACACACACACACACACACACACACACACACAGCCGCTCTTCTTTTCCCATACAAGGCAAGAGTTTATGCGAGTGGAAGGTCACAGTGAGAGAGAGAGACAGACACGTCCAGCATGTTAAAGAGAATGCGAGTGAACTCCAGCTCATCAGCAAACCACACACAAACTCAATGCAATCCACTCACACAGAGAAAGTTTGTTCTTTCATCTGGCTCTCTTTCATTAGAGAGTATTTTAGTTTAAAGTGTATTGATGGCAGTCTCCTTTGTTCTGTGGAAGTTTATGGTGGAGTGCCAGCGCCTATAGTGGACAAACTAACACACTGCAGCGCAAACTTACACTTCACTTACTTCAAAACACCTAACTTTACCTCAGAGAGTTTGCTTTTGGAATTTGTAGTAAAGTTTATGCTAATTATTCTACTAGAACTTGAAATACATATAGTCTAGGGAACAGACAGTGTTGCTGCAACTTGAATGTTTATGACTAATTTCTTATATTTTACTGAAGCTTTCCGGAAAAAAAATCCTTCTTTGTGGAATGGATGTTCTGTCCTGTAGCAACTAGTGAAGAATCTGTTACTGTAATTAAAATGCAAACTTTGCTCTATTTCAACATTCTGAGAATCTAATTTTAAACAGCTAAGTGTTTCATTACACATTTTTAAATACACGCGAGCGCATTTACACACAAAGTCTTCAAGGAAAGAATGTTTCTCCTCTTGAGAGAAAGAGAATGTACTTGTCAGCAAGTACACACACACTCCATACTTCAGTAATCTAATAGAAAACAAACTCGCTGCCTGCAGGAATGCAGGGAGTTCGACACAAAGAAAGAATGAGAAGAAAGAGAGACAGATGCTGGAGAGAGACAGAAAGAGAGCAGGTGGTCATTGTTAGGGGCTTTAAACAGCTGATGAGAGACGCTGTCCCTTTAAACTTTAAAATGTCCATGATGTGTGTGTGTGTGTGTGCGTGCTTCGGGGAGTTTCCAGGGCTCTGGTTGCCGAGGGTAACCTCGAGCTGAAAGGGGCCCTTCATCCTGTTTTTGTGTGGAAAGGAAGGAATGAGAGCGGAGAGAATGAGGGGGAGCGGAGGGGTGACTCAGTGCCAGATGGCAGGGTGTGGTGTGACGGGGGCGGGGTGGACACACAGGAAATGGGAGGGTCAGACACAGGGGGACGGACTGTGGGCGGGGTTTCGAGTGTGCTCACTTGCGCACCCCTGGTGCATGAACAGTGCAACTGCAGTGTAAAAAATAATAAGATGAGATATTTAGTAGATATTGCATAAAATAACAACCAAAAAGTGCAAAAGTCACAAAAATAATAATACAAAAATCCAGTGGCTTGAATGTGTTCAATACATTCTGAATACAGTATAATATAATAGTGAATCAGATACTTTTTTGTATTTTTCAAACTAAATGTAAATGACAATGAATTAAAAAAAAACAGTTATATAATTTCTAAATGTTATTGTATTATAAAGACAAAAACAAAAATAAAGTAGACAACATTTACAAAAATATCTAATTGCTTCATTCAAACGGTAACATGTTTTTTTGTACTCTATACCATGTTTTATGTACCCTGGTATTTATGGTATTTTTTTTTTTATAAAGACCATGTCAAATGATATATAGCATGTTAGATGTTAATACATATACATAGAAAACAAAGTTTACAAATATAACAAATAGGTAAAATAGGTATTAAGAGATTATAACATGAGATATAAACATGTTTAAATAAGTAAATTATATTATATTAAACAAAATGCCAAAAATAAGAATATCATATATATGGTATAATTGTATACAAATAATTAGATTTAAATATTTAATTAAATACAACACGAACTCACAGTCAATTGTCAGTTATATTGTGCATCTTGTACAGTTACAGGTAAAAAGAGAGAATATAAGTTATTCTAAGGATAGTTTAAAATAAGTAGGTTTTATATTTAATGTTAATTTTATTTAATTTATTTTTACAAATCAACATCACCGATATTTCACATTAAAATTAGATCAGTATATAAAGGAAAATCATATATTAGGTGTTTATTTTATTTTGTATTTCTGACTGTATAAATCTATTTGTGGGGTCATACTGCCATCTATTGGAGCAACTCTGAACTGCAGCATTTCACTTCTAAACATTTACAGTCGTGGCCAAAAGTTTTGAGAATTACATAAATATTAGTTTTCACAAAGTTTGCTGCTAAACTGCTTTTAGATATTGTTTCAGTTGTTTCTGTGATGTACTGAAATATAATTACAAGCACTTCATACGTTTCAAAGGCTTTTATCAACAATTACATGACATTATTACAAAGAGTCAGTATTTTGCAGTGTTGGCCGTTCTTTTTCAGGACCTCTGCAATTCGACTGGGCATGCTCTCAATCAACTTCTGGGCCAAATCCTGACTGATAGCAACCCATTCTTTCATAATCACTTCTTGGAGTTTGTCAGAATTAATTGGGTTTTTTTGTTTGTCCACCCGCCTCTTGAGGATTGACCACAAGTTCTCAATGGATTAAGATCTGGGGAGTTTCAGGCCATGGACCCAAAATTTCAACGTTCTGGTCCCGAGCCACTTAGTTATCACTTTTGCCTTATGGCACGGTGCTCCATCGTGCTGGAAAATGCATTGTTCTTCACCAAACTGTGTTGGATTGGTTGGAAGAAGTTGCTGTTGGAGGGTGTTTTGGTACCATTCTTTATTCATGGCAGTGTTTTTGGGCAGAATTGTGAGTTAGCCCACTCCCTTGGATGAGAAGCAACCCCACACATGAATGGTCTCAGGATGCTTTAC
This sequence comes from Ptychobarbus kaznakovi, assembly GCA_027422405.1. Lineage (NCBI taxonomy): Eukaryota > Metazoa > Chordata > Actinopteri > Cypriniformes > Cyprinidae > Ptychobarbus > Ptychobarbus kaznakovi. The sequence goes on from CM049811.1 coordinate 6,028,318, forward strand.
TGTTGGCATGACCAGGACTGATGGTAGCGCTCACTTTTCTTCTCCTGACAAGCCTTTTTCCAGATGCCCCAAACAATCGGAAAGGGGCTTCATCTGGAATATGACTTTGCCCCAGTCCTCAGCATCCATTCACGATACTTTCTGCAGAAGATCAATCTATCCCTGATGTTTTTTTTGGAGAGAAGTGGCTTCTTTGCTGCCCTTCTTGACACCAGGCCATCTTCCAAAAGTCTTCGCCTCACTGTGCGTGCAGATGCTCTCACACCTGCTGCTGCCATTCCTGAGGCAAGCTCTGCACTGGTGGCACTCCGATCCCGCAGCTGAATCCTCTTTAGGAGACGATCCTGGCACTTGCTGGACTTTCTTGGACGCCCTGAAGCCTTCTTTACAATAATTGAACCTCTTTCCTTGAAGTTGCTGATGATCCTATAAATTGTTGATTTAGATGCAATCTTAGTAGCCACAATATCCTTGCCTGTGAAGCCATTTTTTATGCAACGCAATGATGGCTGCACGCGTTTCTTTGCAGGTCACCATGGTTAACAATGGAAGAACAAAGAACAAAGATTCAAGTATCACCCTCCTTTTAACATGTCAAGTCTGCATTCTAACCCAATCAGCCTGACATAATGATCTCCAGCCTTGTGCTCGTCAAATTCTCACCTGAGTTAACAAGACGATTACTGAAATGATCTCAGCAGGTCCTTTAATGACAGCAATGAAATGCAGTGGGAAGGTTTTTTTGGGAGGATTAAGTTCATTTTCATGGCAAAGAAGGACTATGCAATTCATCTGATTCACTCTTCATAACATTCTGGAGTATATGCAAATTGCTATTATAAAAACTTAAGCAGAACTTTTCCAATTTCCAATATTTATGTAATTCTCAAAACTTTTGGCCACGACTGTAGACTGATTTATTACAGAAAATAAAAAACTGACCACAGTTTACCAATTAAAAAAGCCTTCTAGCATGAGATTTCAGATTTTCCTCACACACAGACTCATTTCAATTAAAGTGTGTAATTACATTCAACAATCTGTCAAAGGATGGAGAGTAAGTGTGATTAAGTTGTTTTTGCCATATACATTTTAATGCGTATTCTTGACTGTGACATTGGCACTAAGTGACCTCAGGAGAGAACGTGTGTGTGTGTGTGGTGTGTGTCTCCTCTGGCCATGAAGGTCTGCAGCAGTGACGCACAACCACAGTACGACTTGAATAACTGATCAGACACAAACACACACACACACACACACACTGTGGTTGAACACAATCACATTTTAACTCCCATGAATGTGAGAATAGATTAGGAACACACTACACACACAGTGTAATGATTTTAAATCAACGCTCCATCCGGTCACACACAACCCACGTCAAGATTTACTACAGCAATTACAGCAACCTAATTACACACGCGCACACACACGAGTGTAATAAGTGAAACTGGTCTATGACTCAGTCAATCTGTCCCTCCTTCACAGCTCAGAGCTCCAGGGAGCCTGCAGGGGACGGGACACACACACACACTGGATGTTGAGAAGTTAATAAGATGCTGAGGTGAGTGTGCGCACAAATATGAAGGTCACACACACAGGAAGAACAAAATACATCGATCCACATCT